>BDMB01000080.1:847885-866609 GCA_016859785.1 Macrotyloma uniflorum | reverse complement strand
TTATTATTATTATTATTATTATTATTATTATTATTATTATTATTATTATTATTATTATTATTATTATTATATTTTTTATGTCTTTTATTCATGAATATTTTAAAATTTGTATATTCAAGCAAGTGTCAATTTTAAAATAATAAGTTCCGTTTAATTCGAATAATTTGTATACCTTTTGATTTTAATTCGAATAATTAAGTATATTTATTTATTCAATAAAATATCAATAAAAAATTATTTAATATTTAACTATTGCTAACATAAACTTGATTACATCAATTCAATAAATATTATTAATTTGATATGTTCAGTTATTTAATAAAAATAATAACGGTCATTAGATCACATATCTGCTTTAATTATATATATTTTAATTTATTTGAATAACATTATTTATTTATAAAATATTTTTTATGAAAAAAAAATAATTATTTATTAAATATTTTTTACAAATTTTTTTATAAATTTATTTGTAAATTTTTTTTCTTAAATCTATTTATAATTTCTTTTATTTTTTTATTTATAAAAAATATTTCATAAATTTATTTATAAAAAAATTTTTATAAATTTGTTTGTAAAATTTTTTTTATAAATTTTTTTTAAATTATATTTCTTTAAATATAAAAAGAGAAAGAGAAAGAGACAGAGAAAAAGAAAGAGAAAGAGGTTTATATTCTTTAATAATAAATAAAATAAATCTATTTGTTATTATTAATTTATTATAATTTAATTATTAATTTTTTAATTTAATAATTTAAAATAATAGTTTATTTAAATTATAATAAAATTAATGATGAGAATTTTATTTTTAATTCTTAAAATAAGTGAATGATTCCTCTCTCTATACATAAATATAAAATCTGAGTATTAATATAATTTAATATTATTTATTAACATACTATTTGGTTTTAAGTATTATTTTTTAATTTTAAAATATATATTAATATCTATATAATTTAAAAATAATTAAACTATATTTAATAATATATTTTATATATTAAGATATTTCTATATATCGAGATATTTTTTGTTACAAAATATTAGTTTTTATATTCATTTAAATTTTTTTATTCTTATATTTTTAGAGGAAATCAATTCAATTTTCCAAATTTTAAAAATATATGATTTTAATTATTTTTTCAATTTTATAAAAATAAATAAACATTATAATTAGATATAAAGTATGATTAAAAATATATTTAATATTTTTATCAATTTATTAAAGTAAAAAGTTATTATTCAATATTAAAAAAATTACATATTTTAAAAAATTATAACTAAATTGATCCATTAAAAATTATAAGAAATAAATATTTTTTTAAAAATAAATATAAAAATAAAATCATATTTAAGTTAAATATTATATACATAGATTTATATTTATGTTTCAATTGTTAGGATTATAACATATATTTTTCTGGTCCTTCTGGAACCTGAACTTAGTTACAGGTGTCATGTACATGCAAATTGTTTTATTAGTATTTCAATTTAGCCATTTGAATTTGAGTCCACTTCAATTGGTTGGTTGATCATCTTCCCAATAGAAAGTTTCTTCTTTCAGTGGGAAGACCAACGCGTTAAACAAAGCTACGATTCCATTCACATTTAATACCTTCAATGCTCTTTCAAGATACAAACACAAGTACATCTGAATTAAAAGTCTCATTTTGGTGCATTTTATTCTGCAAAAGATTAGGGTTCTTTTCAGAAAGTTACTGGTGTCCTTTAATACTAAGACGCGTTTAACTGTTATTACTTCAGTTTTGGTCGGTGTGGTGTTCGAAAGGATAAGGAGTTTCGATTTTGCTGAGGTTGTTTTTCAGTTATGCAGAATTAATGTTTCCTTGTCATATGATTATATCTTAATTGTAAAAGTAATTGAAAATTTGTCACCTTGTAAACAGCTTTTGTCGGCAATTCTCACCATTTTGAAGTATCAGAAAATAAATCATAATTGAATATGTTTTTAGCAATTACAAATCATTTAACCTGTTTTTACCTTCCTCCTTTATTTTTTTATTTTTTACAAAGTTGGTTTTACCTTATTGATATCTATATCAAAATATATATATATATATATATGTATATAGATAGATAGAGACTTGTTTTTAATCATCTTGATCTTAAGTTTTAAAAAAAAAAATGGTTTAGAATTCAAATGAAATTATCATTCTTCATTTACAGTAATTATATTTTACAAACATGACAAACAATGATTTTTATTTTTAAATTATTATTGAACAAAAATTTTAAGTTCTGTATTGAAATAAAAAGGATGATTACTTATGAATATTATTTATGTGAATTCATTCATTCCATGACCATATCAACATTACTAAAAGAAGGAATTTGGTAAAATAGAATAATTTATATTTATATATATATATATATATATATACTATTTTTTGAATATTAATTAAGTACATCAAAATTTGTTTAAGAATGTAAATCTTATGTTAATATTTATAAACAAAACTTATTCATAAGTTTTTTAATTAATATAAAAATCAAATTCATCTTACATATTGATTTCTAGATATATCAATTGTTTTGATTTCTTTTATAACAACACAATTTTTTATGAATTTGTTTTGTGTCATAAAATATAGAAAACAATATTATATATATATATATATATATTATGATAAACATCTAAGTTTATAAATAAATAAAAAATAATGTACAAAGTTGCATCACTCATTTTCCCTCTATGCTGTCATCTAGAATTACAAATCTTGAGGAAGATTGATTATTTTTTAAGAAAATGTAAAGAGTGTGATATTTTTGAAAGAAAGGGAAACATGTCTTTGTGGTAAATAGGTGGAATAATGTTTTACTTGAAGCATGTTTTACTATTAAAAAACAGTAAATGAAATGAATAAAAAAAAATCCTTAAGAAAACAAATCAAGGATTACATTAAATAATAGGAGTAATTGGTGCTCATAAATACAATCTTTTACATTAATGTCCAACAATATTTTGGATAGCGTTACGTAATTTTGAAATCCAGAAGTAAAGAACCCACGTTGACAAACGGATAAGGATGGAGTTCTTACTGAAAACCACACTATTACCAGTTCTTCCGGTAACCTTAAATGTTGACTCATCCTTCCCAATCCTCACTCTTTATAAACTCACCAACTCTCACCTTTTTTCCACACTCTTTTCTCTCACTCTTCTTCCTTTGTCCCTCTCATTGTCTTCACTTTCATAAACAAAAAGAGAGAAAAAGAAACACAAAAAGTTTCGTTTGTGAAATTTGTGGGTGTTTCACAATGGAACCTTTCTCTTCCTCACTTCAGGTGGAAACAGCAGAACAGCAACAACCTAGTCCTCTCCGAAAAATGTTTGCTGTCGCATCCATAGCAGCAGGAGTCCAATTCGGATGGGCCCTACAACTCTCTCTCCTCACACCGTACGTTCAGACACTCGGTGTTCCTCACGCATGGTCTTCCTTCATTTGGCTATGTGGCCCCATCTCTGGCCTCCTTGTTCAGCCCATTGTAGGATACAGCAGCGACCGATGCACCTCCCGTTTCGGTCGCCGCCGTCCCTTCATCATGGCTGGGGCGGTTGCCGTCGCCATCTCCGTGTTCCTCATCGGCTATGCGGCTGATATAGGACACGCAACTGGCGATGACATAACCAGAAAAACCCGTCCACGGGCCGTAGCCATCTTTGTGATTGGCTTCTGGATCTTGGATGTTGCAAACAACATGCTCCAAGGCCCATGTCGTGCTTTTCTCGGTGATCTCGCCGCGGGTGACCAGAAAAAGACGAGAACCGCCAACGCGTTTTTCTCGTTCTTTATGGCCATCGGAAACGTCCTCGGCTACGCCGCGGGCTCTTACGACAATCTCCACCACATCTTCCCGTTCACAGAAACCAAGGCCTGTAATGTGTTTTGTGCAAATCTGAAAAGTTGTTTCTTCTTCTCAATACTCCTCCTCCTTTTGCTTTGTGCCATTGTTCTCACCTGCGTGGACGATCCACAGTTCACACCTAACAACGAATGCCAAGACATTCAAAATGGATCTTTGACTTCATGTTTCGGTGAATTGGGTGCTGCCTTTAAGGGATTGCAAAGGCCAATGTGGATGTTGATGCTTGTCACTGCTGTTAACTGGGTGGCGTGGTTCCCTTACATCTTGTTCGACACTGATTGGATGGGTCGAGAGGTGTACGGTGGTGAGGTGGGGCACCCCGAATACGATGCTGGCGTGCATGCGGGTTCGTTGGGTCTCATGCTGAATTCCGTGGTTTTGGCTTTGATGTCTTTGGCGGTGGAACCGTTGGGTCGTGTTGTTGGAGGAGTTAAATGGTTATGGGGAATTGTTAACGTTATCCTCGCCGTTTGCATGGCCATGACGGTGGTCATCACAAAGGCTGCGAGTCACGAACGGAGTCACGGCGTTCCTGTTGGTCATCCTTCGCTTGGTGTCAAAGTTGGTGCACTCAGTTTCTTCTCCGTTCTCGGAATCCCTCTCGCGGTATAAACCTTTTCCTTTTCATTCATATTATTCAGATAATGTTTTCATCTTCTGTCTTTTTCTTTCAACCTTTTCAGATCTGAAAATATTTTCCACCATTAAGAGTTTTTATGACATTTCAATTACCGCTGACTTTTTTTTATTATTTTAAAATCACATTATTAAATGCTATTAATGTTATTTATTAAAAATAAATTATTTTAATAATTAAATGCTAGCTTCCTCAAATGTTGACCATTATAATCAAAGTAACGGGATATTGTCTAACTTTTTTGTAGATTTAAATTAATTAGCTCAAACATTTATAAATAGTTTTGTTTTTTTGTTTTATTTGGGAGGTTGAGGACATAAGAAAACTGAGGATAACAATTGGTATTTAGAAAAGTAAGAAAACTTAAACGCATATATATCTTTTAGATAATATAAACTATTTTAGTATCAGTAGCAGAATGATTCCTTAAGTGGGCGTTTCTTATAACTCATAAAGATTGAATATTTAAAGATTTAAAAAACGTTTCTCATTCTGTTTTTTTAGTCCATTATTTTATTTTAATAAAATATATAATTAAGCTTAATAACAATGTCCCATAAACTAATATTTTCTATGATGTTCATGTGTACCCAGATTACTTTCAGTGTTCCATTTGCTCTGGCATCTATATACTCCAGTACTTCAGGCGCAGGCCAAGGTAATTGAAATCTTATCATTTATTAAAATTAAACAACTAAACTATGTTTCATAGGAATTTGGCAACAATTATAGTTGGTCTTAAATCAAAATGTATATATATAACATGTTTTCATGTTTCAAAATTTTCAGGTCTATCTTTGGGAGTCCTCAATGTTTCAATTGTCGTGCCCCAGGTTTGAATCCGTTTACATTCATACATATTTTTTGTCATATAATTCAAACATTTTTAAAGATTTTTTTTTTTATGATTTTGTACAATATAATAAATAATAAATTTTATTAATTTTTGTAATCAGTTTTATTTGCTTACATTGACTAATTTTGTGTATACAGATGAT
Source organism: Macrotyloma uniflorum (assembly GCA_016859785.1). Classification (NCBI taxonomy): domain Eukaryota; kingdom Viridiplantae; phylum Streptophyta; class Magnoliopsida; order Fabales; family Fabaceae; genus Macrotyloma; species Macrotyloma uniflorum. The sequence goes on along the minus strand of BDMB01000080.1, from coordinate 861,089 downwards.
AGTATCTGCAATAAGTGGACCATGGGATTCTTGGTTTGGTGGCGGCAACTTACCGGCCTTCGTGCTGGGTGCGGTGGCGGCCGCCGTGAGTGCGGTGTTAGCAGTGGTTTTGCTTCCAACTCCTAAGCCTGCAGATGTGGCCAAAGCTTCTTCTGTACCCGTTGGGAGTTTCCATTAGTATATGGAGTTTTACATGTTTGGCTCTCTTACCCTTGCTTTGACATGGGAAAATAGATTAAGACTTTTTATTTGAATCTGTTTCATGTCTATTATTTAAGTGTTATTATATCCATAATAAATCTCCATAAGGTATGTTTAGTAGTTTCTTAGTTTTGGTTAGCTTGTTGCCTTTAATGTATAAAAGAACTTAAATGTCATTCATTTTTGGCAACATAAATCTGTAAGAACAGCCATATATAATATTACATGTATTCTCCTGGTCAAGTTTGGCAAAGATTCTCGATGTTTGATCATCTGAACCAATAACATTTTAAAGTTTAACCTCATCAAAATTGAAACTAAAATCCTAAATTTGAACACACATAGTCACATGCATGTTTTACGAACAATAACAATATTGGATTTCAGATATGACACTTTCAATATACGACAAAACATATTACATATGTAGAGTTTTCAAGAGTTTCAGAATGCAGATACTAATAAGCATTTTGTCGTTACTTTTTTAGATAACAACTTTTATTCAACAACAAATTATTTTACTAAAAACCTAGAAACATTTTTTTATACCGAATCTAATTTACAAAAAATTAACTATTGTTTAAATAAATTAAAAATAAAAAGTAGAAACATCTCAAGTGAATGATTAGTTAGAAAAAGTTAATATTAATTTGGATTATAATCATGAAATTATTATTAGTAGTTTGTTATTCAACTTTATTTATTTAACTTTTGGTACCAAATTCTAAAATAATGTCAATGATATTTGTATGCTATTATTAAACACAAAAATTTTCAACCTAAAAAAAATGTATTCTTTTTAAATGTAAATACATTTTAAATACCATTTCTTTATTTGATTTAAATTTTTGGTTAGAAAATTTCAACTTGACTAAAAATGAGTCTAAATTATAGTATATAAGTGAGGTGTAAATCTCACCTTCTGAATCGGTTTTGAAGGTGAGTTAAACACTGATTAACAAAATTGTTGGATCTAAATTAAACCACTTCTTAATAGATTATGATCCTCTTTTATCTTATTTTATCTTATTTGAGGAATGACTTTCTATATTTTTCATTTAATAAAAAGTAAAGTATAAGAAGAATATATACAAGGTTGATGAAATCTGATGTCTTTACTATTTCTTAATACGAGTAAAGCTAGTTATCTTTTATAAATAAGAAGTAGGATAGTATATCTTAAAATCTGTAAATATGAATTAGTGTGATTGTTGGATAGCACAAGATGATCTCTGGAAGAGGCCAATTGGGTCTGGTTGTTCCAGATTTTTGCACGTGAAGAGAGGTGGAAGAAAACACCATAATGGAGTTCACAGGGAGAGAGAGAGGTTTGTGGTGTCCATGGTTTGAGTATCTCTTGAAAGATTGGGAGGAGTGTCATATGCAGAGTAGGTGAATGTGTGAATAAAAAGAAAGAAAGAAAAAAGTGCTGGTGAGTTTATATGACATTGGAATGATAGGTCAAAATTTAAGCTTATCAGAAATGTATTGAGTGGTATTTAATGATGATAGATGACAATCCTTATCTATTTATCAACTTGCCTTCTTTATTTAGTGCTTTTTAATTACTTTTACTTCTGACCAACACATCTTCAACATTAAATGTTTGAGACTTTTCTAGCAGAACCTCTTCTCTGTTCAACAAGCAAGTTCTGAATAATAGTTTAAGGAGTTTTAAAAAACAAATTATATATTGAAAATAAAAATATTTATTTTATCATTTTAATTTCACCCTTAGCATTTCTAATTAAGGTTGATTTTATAATAAAATATGAAGAATAATGTTAATAAAATTTTCCAATTCTTTCTCTTTTTGTATACTGGGTTCTACACCTTTTATCATGAAGCTTTAGTATTTTTACTCTAAATTTTAAATATTTTTATCTTTATGATTTTTATTATCATATTCTTTTTTATTAAACCGAAAGTAAGACAAATTTAACTGTAGCAATATAACGATGATGGTGAGTAATGGAGAATTAAGTCAAATTTTTATATATTAGTTGGGTAATAATAATTGTTTTTTTTTAATATTATTTTGTATATCATATATATATATTTTATATAAATAGAATTATTATAAAAAAAAAATTTATGAAATATTTAAAATTAACGAAAAATATAATTTTTTCACAAATTTATTACAAACTTTTTATCATTTTATAGATAAAATAAAAAATTATTTTTTTAAAAAAATTTATAAAAAATTTCTCATAAACAATTTTATAAAAAATTTTCTACAAATAAATTATTAAAATTTTTGTTCACAAATAAATTTATACAAAATTTCTAACAAACAAATTTATAATAAAATTTTATAAAAATAAATTTGTAAAACATATTTAATAAATATTTACATAAAAAAATCTGTCAAAACTATTTTATTAATAAATAAATAAGTTTATTCTGATTAAAAAAGTTTAATAATAATTAGATCTTGCATTATATAATTGTCAATATATAAATGGATCAAAGGCCTAATAATATTTATATATATTTTTTTAATATTATTTTACGCATAGTATATGTATTATAGATAATTGTGTATATAAATAGACCAACCTATTAGATTAGATAAACCTTTTGAGAATTAAGGTATGATATTTTTAATTAAATAAACTATTTTTAGCCAAGTAAATTAAATAGACTATTTTAAAAAAATTATGTTTGACCTTTTTGTAATAAAGGAATTAAGACCTATCCTATTTTATATAGACTAAGTAATGGACACATATATACTAGGTTTTAGACCCTTAACGAACCACCTTCTATATATTAGTGGCTTTTATTATCTGGCTAGTCATTTTCAGAAGTGATATAAATTCTAAAGATTATGCCAAATCAAGTTTGCTTTTAGAAGAATAAATTTTAAATTTTAATAATTTTGGAACCAAACTTTTTCTTAAAAAAATAAAAATCTAAGACTTGAAATTTATTACAAGTGCTATTTCTATTATGTTTGACTGGTGGGAACATGTGTTGAGAGTGATTTCAACCTGTTTTGAAGTTGATTATTGTTTTTCCTGAACTTGACCAAACTTCCATTTTATAAGGCTAATTATATTAAAATTTTATAAAACTATTAAATAATAAATTCATATAATTATTAAGTCTGAATTATCATTCACGGAAATAATATTTAATAAAATTTAATTTACATCCGAATTAAATTAATCTAAATCAAAAAATTAGAATATTGGAATATCATATTCATAAATAAAGAAAATAAAATTATTAAATAACATGATAATATATCCTTTAACAAAAGTATAACGGGTTAATAAATATTGCACTAAAGTCAATGCGTTGAAGTAACTGATATTATATTATTAATTTTTTTCTCAATTATAACTGAATTTTATATTAAAAAGGTTTCTTAATTTATAATTAATTTATAGTGAATTTTATTGTGTTTAAAATTAGAAAGGACAAAATATTTCCTATATTCTTAATACCTCAACGGTCATAACTTAATCTCTATATTTTTTTAGTTAACTAATAACGTTAGTTAATCAGCAAATTACTTTATATAAATTCTTATACACACTCCTTTTAAAAAAAAAATCATAATATCTCAAGTAAGACACACTTACAAAACACATAATCCTATTAAATTAATCTAACTATCACATATTTCAATAATAAATTTAAATCTTAAAATAGTTTTAGCTTAGATTTTCATATATTTAGAAATAATACATTCAACCTCAAATATTATATATATTTTTTAATTGTTAAGAAATAAATAAATATAAAAATTGATAATTTATATTATGTAATATATTTTCTGTTCCTTTTGTAACTCAACTTAGTTATATGTGTAATGTAAATGCAAATTATTTTATTGGTATCTTCAAGTTAGTCATTTCAATTTCAAGCCACTTATACTGGTTGAGACCAACGTGTTAAACAGTGTTAAACAGATGTATGATGCAATTCACATTTCATACCTTCAATGCTATCTGCAGATGCAAAGAGAAAGGTTAAATCTGAATTAAAAGCACAAATTTAGTGTGCAAAAAAAATTAGGGTTCTTATCAGTAAGTTATGAGATCTTCTAATATCAGGATGCGTTGAGATCTTCTAATATCAGGATGCGTTGAGCCTGTTTTTACTTCAATTTTGGTAGGTGTAGTTAAAAGGATAAGGAGTTTCAATTTTGCTGACGATTTTCTTCATTTATGCAGAGTTATTACTTCGTTGTGTTGTGATGTGATCATATTTTAATTGCAAAAGCAATTGAAAATTTGTCTCCTTGTTAGCCTTCAAATGCCAAGCATATCAATCTTTGCTTCTAACTTACCAAAATCTGAACAATTTCAGTCTCACAAGTTTTCCCACAAAATTAAGTTCAAAGTATTAGAAAAAAATCATAGCTTGGTATGTTTTTAACAAATTAAAAAAATATAATGAAAATCGACTTAGCAAGTTGCAAGTCATTTAACTTTTTTTTAAACTTTTAAATTTTTTTTACTGAAAGTTAGTTTTACCTTATTAATATCTATCTATAATTAATCTTGTAAAAAAAGTTGATTTAGAATTTAAATAAAATTATCAATCTTTTCATTACATATAATATGATTGCTGAAATAGAATAGGTTAACTAACAGAAAAAGAAATGATTATGTTTAAACTAATTTTACATGTTGTTTTATTAAATTTTTTTATTTATATGCATTTTTTAAAACCTCAATTTTGTTAATAATATTTCTTTTTAAGATAAATTTTTTATGTATGAATTCAATTATAAGTTAAAAATGGGGATGTTTAAGAATAGATTCAATTTTTTATTAAATATTTATATGATCTAAATATAAAAATTAAATGTTATTTGGTTTGGATTGATTTAATTTAATATAAAATTTAAATTAAAATAAATCAACATTTGTAATTTGATTTGAATTGGTTGTGAATTTTTATTATTATAAAATTTTTAAATATATTGTTTAAAGAATATAGAATATTTTTCTTAAAAAAATTATTATAAATTTTTAATAAAAAATGTTACATATAAAGATATTTTATGAATTTTATTTTTATAATTATTTTTTTATTTATAATTTCAATTATTTTTATATTTATAAATAAATTATATAATTTTATTATTAAAAATTATAAGACAAATTTATTTTTATTATTATTTTTTATAAATATAAATATATTATAAATACTAGGAGAAATATAATTTTACTTTTGTGTTTATAACAAAAAAATATACCTTAATCATTTGAAAAGATTAAACATAGGCTTAGAAGTGTGAAATCCAATTTATATTTGATTATTTGAAAAGTTTAAGTAGAGGCTTAATAATATAAAATTTAAGTTATGTTTGATATTTGGAATATGTGAAGAGTTATAAATTATATCTTATGAATTTGTGTGATTTATGAAAGAAGGTCTTTATCATATTTTACTATGGCTTTGAGGATTTAGAATATGGAACCTCTCATTTAAGAGTGAGATGAGGGATACTCATGAGCAACTATACTATTCCAACTAATGTTTGTTAGACTCGTTCCAGTTGAGAGTAAATTGTGAGAGTCTTTATCATTTAATCTATGTACTCTTAGACTACTCATATGCATATGTTTCGTGTGATGATACCGCGTGTATTTAAAGATAAGAGTATTAATGCATTTGAGTCAATGGAGTAAGTTAATTTGTAATTGAATATATATTGGTGCGTGTGATGTTTGTGTATGTTTAGTTCTACCTGTTTTTATTATATGTATCTAACATATGTGAGATATATATGTTTTTGTTCTTATAGGTGAATATGTATTTGATAAGGATGAAGAAGAGTTAAGTGATGAAATTTAGGTTTTCTATTTATTTTGTAGATATTCTCTAATTAGGTGTGATATTGGGTAAAGAGATTATGTTTTTTATGTTAAAGAAATTATTTTGAAGTTTATTATGATTTTATTATTAAGAATTTATAAAGACTATTTTAATATTTAAGTATATTTGGTTTCAAATCTTTATTTTTTTTATTTTTGTAAGTTTTATTTGAAAAGTTGATATATATGAATTTTTTTTTTATTTATTTTTTTATTTATTAAGTAAAAATATTTTGAGGTAGAAATATGTCACATCAGGGATGTCTATTAAACAATCCATTATTGTTCTCTCAATTATTAAAACAAAGTTTATTGTGACTATTTGTGTGTGACAATTTACGTAGATGAGAAGAGTTTTTGTAAACTTAAATCATGTTCAAGAATGCAACACTTTGATCATGTGTTTTATAATAATTCATCCATTAAATTTAAAAAAAAATCAATAATTTATAAAAGAAGTAAACTTTCCTCCTATAATTTCAAAGAATCCTAAATTTAGGATTAATTTCCCTTATCTGTTTGGACTATCCAAATGTTCTTGTCCTATTTCACAATAGTAAGTTAAGTTCCTAGTGTTCTAATTAGCTTTATATCTATTTGTTCAGCAAAATAAATATATCTCTAAGGACCTAAGAAAGTATGGAAACAAACTGAAAGAGAAAGGGGTATATGAATGAAATCTCCAATTTTCATCTAACCACCCGAAAACCTAATCCTTAAGGTCAAATAAAGTATTAAAAACTTATCAAAATAAAATCTAATAGGGTGAAAATGCTTTTCTTTTCACAAGTTTTCTATAGTCACCCCTAAATCCAAAAAGCGAAAAGTTTGAAACTTTGTTATGATCTGAAACGCGAAAGCAAGCGAATTCTTCTCCAACTCCGCTCTACTAACTCCTTCCTTTACAATCCCTTTCCCAAGTTCCTTATTGAGAAGAGAGAAAAACACTTCAACAACATAATTCTAAAAAATCTCACTATTATTATCATTCACTATCCACACCTCCCTCAAATCCCCAAACTCCAAAACTATCATGTTACTATCGCAAATCTTTATATTGCAATAGTTCACTACCTCTTCCGCTATCCCTTCCATTTCATTTGAATTAGGATGAAAGGGTCAGCGGTAACATAGATCATACGAGAGAAGATGAAAATGAAATCGGAGAAATTGATTCATTGAGTATGAGAGTGTAAAGATAAAGGTTAGGGTTCATCGGAGAAATTGATTCATTGAGTATGAGATTGTAAAGATAAAGTTAGGGTTCATGATCTTCTGATAATAATTGGATATGAATGGAAAGAATGAAGGAAAAGGATAGGATGGAACAAGTGAATTAGATTCTTACAACAGCAACCTGAAATTTAAAACAAATCATGAAGACTGACTTAACAATTCTTTTAAGGTATAGTTTTACCTTATCAATACTCTCTAGTATGGAAGATTTTTTATTATCATTTTGTTGATTTTTTTTTTTTTTTGAGTTATTTTCAGTACTGATTTTCTTAAAAGACTACCTAGTTTGTAACTTATATATATATATATATATATATATATTATTTATAAGGTATATCTATAATTTTATTATTATGATTTTTATACTATAAAATTTATTTAAACCATTACATTAATTTTACTGTTTATTTTAACATTTTAGTATTGGACTTGAAGATATTAGTAATGAAATATTGTTGATTTATTTTATTTTGGTTATTACTTTTTTAACATTTTTATGTTACACTAATTATTTTAATATTATTATTTATTTTATAATTTTAAATTTTTCTTAAATTTTTTTTTCCTGAAAATTTAGGTATGAAAAATCAATAAATATAAAAATTGATAATTTAGATTATACAGTATATTTTCTGTTCCTTGAGGAACTCAACTTAATAAGAGGTGTAATTTACATCTAAATTGATCATCTTTAATAGAAAGTTTCCTGTCAAGACCAACACGTTAAACAAATGTATGATGCAATTCATATTTCCTACCTTCAATGCTATTTGAAGATGCAAAGAGAAAGGTTCAATCTGAATTGGAGATTCAATTTTGCTGACGAATGTTCTTCATTTAAGCAGAGTTATTACTTCCTTCTTATATGATGATATCTTAATTGTAAAAGCAATTGAAAATTTGTCTTCCAAAATCTGAACAACTTCAGTTTGACAACTCTCACCACAGAATTAATTTCAAGTAGTAGCAAAAATCATAACTTCATATGTTTTTAACATAAATTAAAAAAATATAATAAAAGTCAACTTAGCAAGTCGCAAGATAGTTTTACTTTATTAATATCTATCTATCTATAATTAATCTTGATCTTCAGTTTAAAAAAAATTGATTTAGAATTTAAATAAAATTATCAATCTTCATTACATATAATATCATTGTTGAAATGAAATAGGTTGTGTTAAACTAATTTTACACGTTGTGTTATAAAATTTTTGTATCTATAACTATTTTTAAAACCTCAATTTTGTTAATATTTTTTTAACATAAACTTTTATGCACGAATTCAATTTAAAGTTAAAAATAAGTGTGTTTAAATCAGTTTAGTTTGTTTTTTTATTAAATATTCATCCAAATCAAACATAAAAATCAAATTTTATTTGGATTGAAACAAAATTAAATTAATATTTGTAATTTGATTTGAATCACTTATATAATTTTTAATATTATAAAATTTTTAAATATAAAGAAAAGTGTTTATGATATTTTATTATGACCTTGAGAATTTTAAAATATGAAATCTTTTATTTATTAAGAGTGAGATAAAGGGTAATTATGAATAATTATAATATTTCGTCTAAAGTTTGTTAGATTCGTTTTAGTTGAGAATGAATTGTGAGAGTGTTTATCATCTAGTTTATATATTCTTAAACTATTTATATGTGTATTTTATGTCATGATACCACATGCATTTAGAAATAAGAACATTAATGCATTTGAGTTAATGAAATAAGTTTATAATTATGTATGTATTAGTATGTTTGTGTGTATTTAATTGTACTTATTTTTAATACATGCATCTAACATATGGGAAATATAGATATTTTTGTTTTTATAAGTACATATATATTTGATAAAAATAAAGAAAAGTTAGATGATAAAATTTAGGTTTTCTTTTTATTTTGTATTCTAATTAGGTGTGATATTGGATAAAGAAATTATGCTTTTTATTTTAAAAAAATTATTTTGAAGTTTATTATGATTTTATTGTTAAAAACTTATAAAAATTATTTTAATATTTAAGAATATTTTATTTCAATTTTTTATTTTTCTTATTTTTATAAGTTTTATTTGAAAAGTTGATATATATATATATATATATATATATATATATATATGAATATTTTTATTTTTTATTTTCTTTTTATTTTTTATTTATTAAATAAAAATATTTTGAAATAGAAAGATGTCGCATCTTATATCTTATATGTTTAAGAAGTAACCCATTATTGTTTCTCAACTATTCAATCAAAGTTTATTACTATTACCTGTGCCTGATAATTTTTTATTAACTTAAATTATGTTCAAGAATGTAACACTTTTATAACGTGTGTTCCATTAAACTTTGAAAGAATCCACTAATATATGGAAGAAGTAATATTCAAGTAGAAAGTCAAGTTGGTGCATTATGAAATTCAATATCAAATTGTAGATTTAATGACTAAGGACTTAAAAATTGAAATCTTTCAAAAAAAGATGATAAGAATATTTGAAAATAAATTAACTACATATTACATTTACAATTAGTTTAAAAGAGAGAATGGAGATATGGTTACTATTATAACTTTTGATATAATTTGTTAATATTACTATAAATTAGAAATTAGAAGGTTTATTAAACATGTTATCTTTTAATATTATCTTGTCTACATAGAAACTATATATAACCACTTTAATTTCCATAAAATAAGGAAATTAGTTTTACAAGTTACATGTTTCTTTCAAATATGTTTTTTACCTTAGAATACATTACAGGTCATAAAAAAATAAAACATAAAATAAATTATTTTCATATATGTTATAATAAATAATATAAATGAAAGGTTTTAAATATTTGTATATTTTAAAAAGATTTGAGTATATAATAAAAGTAAAATTAATTTATTTTAATTAAATACTTTAATACTAAATGTTTATTTAATAATAATTGAATCGTTACATAATTAATATATAAAATTTTAATTATTAATATTTCTTATCTAATTGTAGATAATTCGGATTAGGATTATATAAATGGATAAATCAAATCATTTAACGAACTTGAGCTCAAAATATTAATTTAACTTCTCCTTCTAGAATCTCAATTTATTTTATTGTTTTATTGATCTCTTAAATCTATTCAATTTCAATTCATTTCTCTGAGTGGGTCTTTTTTCCCCAATAGTAACATCCCCATTTTTGATACAATTTATTCATTAAATATGTTTGAAGATGTAGAAAAAAAAAACAGCTGAATTTAAAGCACAGATTTTATACATTTTATTTTCATGTTCTTTTTAGAAAAAGATTTGATTTTTTATACTTTACCGGATATCTATTGGCCAACCATAAACCATTAGGAACCTTGTATTCAGATGTCTATCCGAGGAGTTGTCAGCCTAGCCGACAATTTTCCGGCCTGATCTTAGCTCACTAACTTGTGAACCCACGTTTAGTTACCAAAATCAAAACTCAATACTAGTTAAAGCTATTACCGTGAATCTCGTACAACGGATGGATAAGTTATCATCGGTTACTATTGACTCAGGTAATTAGTTATTTTTATCCTATTATAAATAGAGATCCAGGAAAGTCAAATAAATCATCAATCACTCATTTTTCAATTCCCTTCTATCCTATTTTATGTTCTTACTGACTTGAACGTCAGAATATAATCACAGGTACCCCACCTTTTGGTCCAAGTCCAGTAGCCCAAAATCTAGAAATATGACCATTCATCCAAATCACTTTACAAAACAACAGTCTTAAAATACAATTAGTCCAACATTTGAATTCACAACAACCCTTCTAGGGCTTCCATTCCAGAATCACACAACCAAGCACACAATTGTTCAGGGCTTTAAACTTTTATAGTACATCAAGATCAGGAAACTCATCCCCTCCACAATTTAATCTACTAAATTTATGACTCACTGAAATTTCTCAAAATAATCTACCTTCCCTTACTTTGGTGTGATTGTTCAGATATTCTTTTTTCTATTTCCCAAATCTAGGCCAATCTCTAATTTCTCTATTTAAAATTCTACAGAAAAGCCACTTTGATTTACTGGATCTAATTCATAAATTTGACATATCTAAACATGATAAATCAACTTATCTTCTGTTCTTTTTAAGAAAAATTGATGGTCCAGGTAGCTCAAACTAGTTCTCCTACAAAATTTCACAACTGAAACAAGAATTCAATTCAGTTTAACTCAAACAAATTTCATCCTACATCAGTCAATTTACTCCATACCAAATTTTCACACATTTAGTTCAATGATTCAAACAAAATCCAAGTTATAAGTATATTCACAACAGATTAAAAACTTTTAAATTAAACAACCATTCAACCTGTTATAAACTTAAGATGTTCGTTCAATCATCACATGTCCAATCATTATAGACTCAATAATGTAATTAAACCAGACTAAGCCACTACAACTTCTACCAGGATGGCAAAACCATAAATTAGGTCATTTCAAAAAATCTAAACTTTCCTCCAATGATTTCAAAGAATCCTAAATTTAGGACTAACTACCCTTACTTGTTTGAGTTATCCAAATGTCCTTCTCCTATTTTACAATGCTAAGCCTAGCTCCTAGTGTTCTAACTAGTTCTATATGTACCTGATCAATAAAACAAATATATCTCTAAGAACTTAAGATAGTATGGAAACAAACTAAAGGAAAAAAGAACACATGCAATGAAATCTCCAATTTCCATCTAGCCACTCGAAAACACAATTTTTAAGGTCAAATAGAGCATTGAAAAATTATCAAAATGAAATTTAATCAGGTGAAAATGTTCTTTTCTTCACAAGCTTCCTATAGACATCCTTGGATCCAGAAAGCAAAAACTCTGAAACCTTGTTATGGTTTGAAACATGAAAGTGAGCAAATTCTTCTCTAGCTCCCAACACAACTTCAACAAAGTGCTTCGATCATAACAATGTTAGAATTTTGGGTCATATATGTATTATTTAAATGTGTTAGGGTCATTATTTAATTTGCCAAAATTATAAAGTGGTCTACATAATATTAACTTTATGGCTAAGGGTATAATTGTCATGAAAAATTTATTGTGTGGATACCTTTGAATATTCTGTTTTTGATGAGAGGCCGAATTCAGAATAATCATAATAATGTACGTAATTTCAAAATTAATTACGTAGGGTTATGGTCCCCAAAGGAGAGAAAAAAATACTTTATAAGAATTAGGGTTTTCTATTTTTCAAGTCATCCCCATCAGACGAGAAAAAAAACACAAAAGGAAAACATACGACTCTCTTCCTTTGGAAGACCACACATACCCACTGTCACTATCATTATTTTCACTCTCCCAATGGCAGCCGATACAGGTACGCTTCCGCATCCTTGTTTCATCATGAATGAAGTATAGGTCTCTAAGATTATTTCATGATTATGCTATATTTTTTGGTTTATTTGAATAAGCATAATTATTGATTATAAAGAAAAATTCCAACAATGGTATCAGAGCCTGCCTATACTTGATTCATGTATGTTTTTTTTTGAAAATTTTGATATTAGGGTTTTTTAAAAGTATGAATCTGGGAAATTTTAAAATCAGGGTTTCAAAATTATGATTTTGGAAAATTTTAAAATCAGGGTTTCAAAATTATAATTTTGGGAATTTTGAAATTAGGTTTTCAAATTTGGGATGAGTGTTTACAATTTTATTGATTTATTGAGATCTATTTTGTACGTGAAAGGTGAATGTATTGTTATCCCTCTACAGTTAATCCTCACAGTGGTATATATATTTTTTAGTTTGGGATTATACATTCAAGATTCTTTGTTGATTTCACAATTCGGATGTAAAAGTTCCCTTTTTTTTTTACTATTAGGTAATTTTGTTTTGAAATCAACATTTGAATTACTTTGTTTATGAAAGTTCAAATTTTAACTACTGTTTAACATTGAATATGAATT
>BDMB01000080.1:716629-846506 GCA_016859785.1 Macrotyloma uniflorum | reverse complement strand
TATAGGCAAGATTTCTTTTAGTTTCTTATTTGGACAAGTAAGACTATTTGCGTTCATTTGGAATACATTCATATATTTTGTTTCAGATTGATGCAGAATGATTTTCTATTTACATTTTTTTTTATTTTTGAAAATGTTTCATTTTCATATGGTTTTCATTCAAACCTTCTAATAAGGTATAAATATTGGATTTTTTTTTTTGAGACAATTCTGGATCTTGATAGATAATTTTAATTGGTCAATAAAATAGATTTGAATGCTATTTTTTTTTAGATTATCAACTATGATTGTATTTGACTCATTTTGATTCATGATAATCTATATTTACTAGATATTGTCTAAAGTTTTTTTATGACCAAAGATAAAATGAAATTTGTAAAGATAGGGTCATTATACTTTACCATATTAATTTTTTTTTTGGTAAAGACTCTAAAGACTGTCGTTCATATTTGAAATACAGTGCCAACTAAGGTAGCTGCTAAAATTTTTTTTTTTGGTTGGGCAAAAAAGGTCTAATTTGAAGTTTTTTTTTTTATGGGATGTCTAACTAAAGAAAGGCGTTATTAGTAATATAAAGAAATTGGACTCTTAAATAGTGAGCAGTTACTTTGTTGTTTATTTTGGAAAATTAAGGAATTCTAAATTTTAATATCCACCTAAAGACATTTTTTTGAGGATATTGAGTTTGGGGAAGAATAAAGTTAGAGGCTTTGTCTTGGAAGAAGAATCGATAAAAATTCCAGAATCGATTCATACAGTTGCTTTTGATAAAACAAATTCATAACCTCTACAAGACATTGTAAATGATTCTCCTACTCAAGATAATTTAGTTGTTTAGGAAGAACAAACTCAAGATCATCAAGAACTTGTGTGACCCTAAAGACAAATTTTGAGGATATTGAGTTTGGGGGAAGAATAAGGTTAGAAACTTTGTCTTAGAAGAAGAATTGGTAATAATTCCAGAACCAATTCATACAGTTATTTTTTGATAAAGTAAATTCATAACCTCCGCCAGAGATTGTTATTAAATCTCTTATTCAAGATAATTTGGTTCTTCAAGAAGAGCAAAATCAAGATTCTCAAGAACCTGTACTTCATGAGCCAATACCTTTACGGAGATCCACTAGAGAAAAGAGAAGTGCTATTTCAAATGATTACATGGTATTTCTCTAAGAACATGAGGAAAATAATGGTATGATGGAAAATGATCCAATTAACTTCCGTTAAGCCATACAAGATTCCAATTCAGAAAAGTGGATTGAAGCAATGAATGTGGAGTATAAATCCATGCAAGACAATAAAGTTTGGAAACTTATCCTATTACCAGAAGGTGTGAAACCCATTGGTTGCAAATGAATATTTAAAACCAAGCGGGATTCTAAAGGTAATATGGAGAGTTATAAGGCTTGTCTTGTAGCTAAAGGTTATACCTAGAAGGAAGGGATTGACTTTAAAGAGACTTTCTTTCCAGTTTCAACGAAAGACTCTTTTAGGATAATCATGACCCTTGTTGCACATTATGATTTGGAGCTTCATCAAGTGGATGTCAAGACAGCGTTTCTCAATGGCGACATTGATGAGACAATTTATATGGTGCAACCAGAAAACTTTGTGTCTGGAGACCCAAAGAATATGGTTTGCAAACTGACAACATCCATTTATGGACTAAAACAGGCATCTCGACAATGGTACCACAAATTTCATCATGTAATTCTCTCATTTGGTTTTTGCGATGAATCTTGTTGAGGATTGTGTGTATCACAGATTCAATGGGAGCAAGTACATTTTCTTAGTCCTATATGTTGATGACATTCTGTTGGTCACTAACGATATAGGCATGTTGCATGAAACTAAAAGGTTTATGTCAAGAAAATTCGAAATGAAAGATCTTGATGATGTTTCCTTTGTATTTGAAATTCAAATACACAGAGATCGATCTCGGGGTATTTTAGGATTGTTACAAAGGAGTTATATTGAAAAAGTACTTAAAAGGTTTGGTATGCAGGAATGTAAATCGGGATACTCCAGTTGCTAAGGGAGACAAATTCCATCTCAGTCAGTGCCTAAAGGTAAAACTCAGAAATTCAGTAAATGCAAAGATTCTTTATGCATATGTATACCCGAGTATGTACGTGTCCAGATTTAGCGTACATAATTGGGATGTTAGGAAAATATTTAAGATTCAGGAAATGCAAAGATTCTCTATGCATCTAATGTATATTCGAGTATGTACGCGTCCAGATTTAGCGTACATAGTTGGGATGTTAAGCAAATATTTAAGATTCAGAAAATGCAAAGATTCTCTATGCATTTAATGTATATTCGAGTATGTATGTGTCCAAATTTAGCGCACATAGTTAGGATGTTAAGCGAATGTTTACGATTCATGAAACACAAAGATTATCTATGCATCATTTGTAGGAGTATAATGTATGTCTAAGTATGTACGCATCTGGCTGTAGCGTACATAAATTGGGATGTTAGGTAAATATTTAAGCAATTCAGGAATATGCAGCTAAAAAAAGGTTATGAGGTATTTAAAGAGAACAAATTATATATGCTCATATAAAGATCAGTTCGAGATCACTCGTCATTCTGATTTAGATTTTGTTGGATGCCAAAATACCTCATAACCTTAGACTTCATGTATCTGCTAACTGGTGGTGCAATTTCTTGGTGCAATGCCAAGCAAATTCTTACAGTTTCATCGACCGTGTTAGTAGAATTTGTAGCATGTTATGAGGCATCTAATCAAGGATTTGGTTGAGGAATTTGGTCACTGGGCTGCAAACTGTAGAAGTAATTGAAAGACCACTTAAGTTATACTGTGACAATAAATCAGACGTCCTATATTTCAACAATAATAGGAGTACAATCAAGTCAAAAACACATTGACATTAAGTTCCTTGTTATTAAGGAAAAAAAGGGTACAAAGTGGACAAATTTTCATAGAACACTAAAGGACAAACTCCATAATAGCAGACCCTTTTACGAAGGGTGTTCCACCCAAGGTCTTTCATGAGCACACAGCTCACAAGGGTGTTTTACAGTTTGAGGAATTTTTGGTTTAGTGGGAGTTAGTCATTTATGCAATTTTGTGTTATGTATTTTTGGTATTAAGTATGCATACTTTTGTATTTAGATATATTTTTTGATCAGATATAAAGTTTGGTATTAAGTTATTACACTTTGTATAATAAAGTTGTTGATTGATCTCACTAAGGTAAAGTTGGACTAGTTGAAAATTGACATGTAAAGACCACCTACATGTAATTTTCATGCTACACATTTCATGATGAATCTATGTCATTTGGTTGTGTTAATACTAGTGATCTGGGTTGAGTTATGATTGATATAGCGAAAACTGCTTTGGTCCTATGTATTGACTTAACTCATGGACGAGATTTTAAGCATATGCCCTAGGTATATAATGACATTTTTGAGCTCATAAAGTCTGACACATTTGTAAGGAAACGTATGTGACTAGTGGGAGATTGTTAGAATTTTGGGTCACATATGTATTATTTAAATATGTTAGGGTCATTATTTAATTTGCCAAAATTATAAAGTGGTCTACTTAATATTAACTTTATGGCTAAGGGTATAATTGTCATGAAAAATTAATTGTGTGGATACCGGAGAATATTCTGTTTTTGATGAGGGGCCGAATTCAGAATAATCATAATAATGTACGTAGTTTCAAAATTAATTACGTAGGGTTATGGTCCCCAAAGGAGAGAAAAAATACTTTATAAGAATTAGGGTTTTCTATTTTTCAAGTCATCCCCATCAGACGAGAAAAAAAACACAGAAGGAAAACATACGACTCTCTTCCTTTGGAAGACCACACATACCCACTGTCACTATCATTATTTTCACTCTCCCAATGGCAGCCGATACAGGTACGCTTCCGCATCCTTGTTTCATCATGAATGAGGTATAGGTCTCTAAGATTATTTCATGATTATGCTGTATTTTTTGGTTTATTTGAATAAGTATAATTATTGATTATAAAGAAAAATTCCAACAAACAACCCCCGCGAAGACCCAAACCTCGCAACCCTTCACAGTCCCCTTTCAAAATTTCTCACTAATAAGAGGACAAAATCCTTCAACAACATAATCCTAAAAAATTCCACCACCATCATCATCCACTATCCACACCTTGATCAAATTCTTAAACTCCAAAACCACTATATCACCATCACAAACCTCTTTCCCGGAGAAAATATGGGTTCATAAGAATAAAGGTTAGGGTTCATGATTTAAGGAGAATAGTTGGATGTAAAGACAAGGAGAATAGTTGGATGTAAAGAGAAAAGAGTGAGGTAAAAGAATAGGATGATAATTAGTGAATTAGACCCATACACCAGCAACATTAAATTTAAAACAAATAATGAAGAAAGGGCTAGCAACTCTTTTAAGCTTTAGTATGGAAGATTTTTTATTATCATTTCGTAGCATTTTTTCCCAGTTATTTTCAGTACTGATTTTCTTAAAAGACTACCTAGTTTGTAATATATATATATATATATATATATATATTATAAGGTATATCTATAATTTTATTATTACGGTTTATATTATAAATTTTTTTAAGCCATTACATTATTTTTACTGTTTATTTTAAAATTTAATATTGGACTTCAAAGATATTAATAATGAAATATTGTTGATTTATTTTATTTTGGTTATTACTTTTTTAACATTTTTATGTTACACTAA
The DNA here is from genome assembly GCA_016859785.1 of Macrotyloma uniflorum. Classification (NCBI taxonomy): domain Eukaryota; kingdom Viridiplantae; phylum Streptophyta; class Magnoliopsida; order Fabales; family Fabaceae; genus Macrotyloma; species Macrotyloma uniflorum. Next base: position 841,781 of record BDMB01000080.1, on the reverse strand, counting down.
TTATTTTTAATATTATTATTTATTTTATAATTTTAAAATTTTTCTTAAATTTTTTTCCCTGAAAATCTAGGTGCGAAAAATCAATAAATATAAAAATTGATAATTTAAATTATACAGTATATTTTCTGTTCCTTGAGGAACTCAACTTAGTTATAGGTGTTGTACATCCAAATTGATCATCTTTAATAGAAAGTTTCCTGTCAAGACCAACTCCTTAAACAATTGTACGATGCAATTCACATTTCATACCTTCAATGCTATTTGAAGATGCAAAGAGAAAGGTTCAATCTGAATTAAAAGGCCGAATTTAGTGCATTGTATTTTGCAAACAAAAATTAGGGTTCTTTTCAGAAAGTTATGGGATATTCTAATATAAGGATGCGTTGATCTTTTGCTGACGATGTTCTTCATTTATGCACAGAGTTATTACTTCCTTCTCATATGATGATATCTTAATTGTAAAACCAATTCAAAATTTGTCTCCTTGTTAGCCTTTCAATTCCAATGCCAACCATATCAATCTCTGCTTCTAACCTACCAAAATTTGAACAATTTCAGAGTGACAAGTCTCACCACAGAATTAATTAAGTTCAAGTATTAACAAAAATCATAACTTCATATGTTTTTAACATAAATTAAAAAAATATAATGAAAATTGACTTAGCAAGTTGCAAGTCGTTTAACTTTTTTTAATTTTATTTTACTGAAAGTTAGTTTTACCTTATTAATATCTATCTATCTATAATTAATCTTGATCTTAAAGAAATTGATTTAGAATTTAAATAAAATTATCATTCTTCATTACATATAATATCATTGGTGAAATGAAATAGGTTAACTAACAGAAAAAAATAATGATTGTGTTTATTCTAATTTTACAAGTTGTTTAATGAAATTTTTTTATCTATATGTATTTTTTAAAACGACAATTTTGTTAATAATTTTTTTTAACATAAACTTTTATTCATGAATTCAATTGTAAGTTAAAAATGATGACATTATTAATTTTTTTTTTACAAGTTTTGATGATTTTATCATTTCAATAACTAATGAAGATTTTTTACTTATGAGTATTTATAAATTTTAATTTTATAAAATATTTTACCTTTTTACTGATTTTAATAATATCATTGTCTAAACTTTTGTCAACAAACCAAAATTTGAGTTTTTATAAATTAATCTTGTTAATGAGGAATATATGACAAATTATGTTAAATGTAGTGAGTATACATTGTTGTATAAGTAAAGAGCTTATCATCTTATCATCTTGATAAATTCGTTATTTATGAGTTTAAAAATATTTTAATACATAATTGTTAAATACATACACAACCTTTCGCGATAATTATTGAATGGATAAATATGTAAATCTTATATATAAATCTTTTATAAAAATATAAATCTTTTATTTATATATATATATATATAAATAAAGAGATATATTTAATATGTATAATGATAAATTATTATATGAATAAAATGTAATTTTGTATTGTATTTTGAGATGTTCGTATTGAGTTTTTGATATGTTTGTGAGTTATTTGTGTGATTTTATATTAGGGTAAAATCAAAGTTACCTTAGTTATTTGAAAAGACTAATTAGAGACTTAACAATGAAAAAAATTCAAGTTATACTTGATCATTTGAGATATGTGAAGAGTTATATATTGTATCTTATGAATTTATCTGTACATGTTTCATTCATTTATACTTTCTTTTGGGTAGATGTGATTTATGAAAGAAGGTCTTTATGATCTTCTACCATTAAAAATTTAGAGCATGAAACTCATTTAAGAGTGAGATGAGAGACAATTATGAGCAACTATACTATTCCGACTAACGTTTGTTAGACTCGTTCCAGTTAAGAGTAAATTGTGAGAGTCTTTATCATTTAGTCCATTGTATTTAGAAATAAGAGAATTAATACATTTGAATCAATGAAGTAAATTTGTAATTGAGTATTTATTTGTGTGTGTGATATTTATTTTTAATTCTACTTATTTTTATTATGTGCATCTAACCTATGTGAGATATAGATATTTTTGTTCTTATAAGTGAATATGTATTTGATAAGGAGGAAGAAGAATTAGGTAATGAAATTTAAGTTTTCTGTTTATTTTGTAGATGTTCTAATTAAGTATGACATTAAGTAAAGAGATTATACTTTTTATATTAAAGAAATTATCTTAAAATTTATTATAATTTTATTACTAAAAATTTAGAAAGATAATGAGAATCTTTGATTTTATTAAAATAAATTAACTAAATATTGAATTTAGAATTAGTTTAAAGGAAGGAATGAAGATATCTTTACTATTATAACTTTTCATATAATTTGTTAATATTATTATAAATTAGAAGTTTTACTTATTAAATCTATATAACATGTTATCTTTCAATATTCTCTTGTGTACATAAAACTATATAATAACCACTTTAATTTCAATAAAATAAAGAAATTCGTTTTATAACTTATAGGGTCAATAATGTAATTAAAGCATATTAATTTAGTATAATTTCTAGCAGACGGTAAAATCAGAAATTAGGTCATTTTAAAAAATTTAAACTTTTCTCCTATGATTTCAAAGAATCCTAAATTTAGAACAAGCTTTCTTTATCTGTTTGGGTGGTTCAAGTGTTCTTCTACTTCACAATGTTGAGTCAAATTCCTAGTGTTCTAACTGATTCTATATGTACCTGATCAGTAAAATAAATATATTTCTAAGTACCTAAGCAAGTATGGAAACAAATTAAAGGAGAAAGGGGTACATGCATTAAAATCCCCAATCTTCATCCAGCCACCCCAAAACCTAACCTTTAAGGTCAAACAGAACACTGAAATTTATCTAAATGAAATCTAATTAGGTGAAAATACTCATCTTTTCACAAGCTTTCTATAGTCACTCCTAGATCCAAAAAGTAAAAACTCTAAAACTTTGTTATGGTCTAAAACGTGAAAACAAACAAATTCTTTTTCAGTTCCGCTTTGCTAACTCCTTTCTCAAACACCAAACACAACTTCAACAAAAGAGTGCTTCAAACATAACAACCCCCTCCAAGACCCCAACCTCGCAATCCTTCACAATTCCCTTCCCAAATTCCTCATTGACAAGAGGGAAAAGCACTTCAATAGTACAATCTTGGAAACCCCACTATCATTATCATCCACCATCCACACTTGAATCAAATCCCCAAACTCCAAAACCGCCATGCCACCATCGCAAACCTCCTACTACAGTAGCTCATTACCCCTTCCACTAACCCCTCCATTTTGTTCAGATTAGGATGCAAGGGTCAATAGTGAAGTGGATCATGCGAGAGAAGATGAAAGTAAAATCAGAGAAGTTGGATCCTTAAATATGGGTTCGTAAGGGTAAGAATTAGAGTTCATGATTTTGAGAGAATAGTTGGGTATGAAAGGAAAAAGTGAGAGAAAAAGGGTAGGATGAGAATAAGTGAACTAGATCCTTGTACCAAGAACATAAAATTTAAAACAAATCATGAAGATTGGGTTAGCAACTCTTTTAACCTATATTTTTACCTTATCAATGGTTGTTGGATCTTTTGCAGAATGATGTATGGATCCTTGATCTTGTTCCTTATGTGTTGGATAATCTATTTGGTGAGTATCTGTTAACCATTCAGTAGAGAGAGATAATTATCTAGTTAACTATTTAACTTTATATACACTTTTACTCAATTATATCTTATAATTATTTTTTATACTTCTAATATCAATCTTTATTAATATATTTGTCATTACCGGTTAAAAAAAAATCATCTCTAGTATGAAAGATTTTTTATTATCATTTTGTAGCATTTTTTTCTTTCAGTTATTTTCAGTACTGATTTTCTTAAAAGACTATTAGTTTGTAACTTTTGTATTTATATATATATTTCTAGAATTTTATTATAATGGTTTTTATACTATAAAATTTATTTAAACCATTACATTATTTTACTGTGTATTTTAACATTTTAGTATTGGACTTCAAGTAATGAAATATTGTTGATTTATTCTATTTTGGTTTACTTTTTCAACAATTTTATATTACACTAATTATTTTTAATACTATTATTTATTTTATAATTTAAAATTTTTCTTAAATTTTTTTCCTGAAAATCTAGGTGTGAAAAAATCAATAAATATAAAAATTGATAATTTAAATTATACAATATATTTTCTGTTCCTTGAGGAACTCAACTTAATTAGATGTGTAATGTACATCCAAATTGATCATCTTTAATAGAAAGTTTCCTGTCAAGACCAACTGTTTAAACAAACAAATGTATTATGCAATTCACATTTCATACCTTCAATGTTATTTGAAGATGTAAAGAGAAAGGTTAAATCTGAATTAAAAGCCCGATTTTGGTGCATTGTATTATGCAAAAATATTAGGGTTCTTTTCAGAAAGTTATGAGATCTTCAAATATCAGGAGGCGTTGAATCTGTTTTTACTTCAATTTTGGTCGGTATAGTGATAAGGATAAGGAGTTTGAATTTTGCGGACGATGTTCTTCATTTGCAGAGTTATTACTTCCTTATCATATGATGATATCTTAATTGTAAAAGCAATTGAAATTTTGTCTCTTTATTTGTGTGTCAATACAAAAACATATCCATCTTTGCTACAAACTTGCCAAAATCTGAACAGATTTTGTCTGACAATTCTCACCTGCATAGTTTTTTTTTTAATCGGCAAAAATTAATATATTCATAAAATTGGTACCAGAAGTACCAAAAACAATTATAAGTACATAATTGTAAAAAGATGTGCTGAAAATTCAGCAATTAACAAGATAATTATCCCTCCCATTACTATTCAATGACTTAACCTACCCAATACAAGATAAAGGATTTATACACCATTGAGCAAAAGTCTCAAAATTCTTGTTAACTCTATTGATGATCCACGACCAAGTTCTGACTTGAATTAAACCAAAAATCTCGTCAGTACTTACCTTTTCATTCCGAAATAACACCTCATTTCTATGTAGCCAAATAGACCAAATCATTTCAACCTAGAGTATATTCCATACACTCTTAAGATCTTTATTTTTCGTCATCCAACAATGTTGAAGTAAATGCCTTTTTAGATTACTTGCCCTACATGTATTTATTCCAAATCACAAATAACATTTATCCAAAACAGCACTAGCTACCTTACAACCTGGATAGTTAATATGGGAGTATCAGAAAAATAATAACTTCATATGTTTTTAACATGAATTAAAACTAATAAAAATGGAGTTAGCAAGTTACCTTCATCTTTTATTTTATTTTTTTCTGAAATTTGGTTTTACCTTTTATATATAGGGAGTCTTGTTTTTTAATTAGTCTTGATTTTAAGTTAAAAAGAATTGGTTAAGAATTCAAATAAATTTATGATTTTTCATTACATATAATATCTGTTGAAATAAAGTAGGTGAACTAACATAACAAATAATAATTTTTAATTTGAATTATTATTAAACAAAAAATTTAATTTTACAGAACAAACCATAATAAATAAAAATAAACTAATTTTACATATGTTGTTTTAAAAAAATATTTCATCTATATGTATTCTACATTTAATACTAAGGCCTTATGATGCAATTCACATTTCATAACTTCAACAATGTTATTCGAATATGCAAAGAGAAAAGGTTAAATCTAAACTAAGATGCAATTTTCAATTATGTAGAGCTATTACTTCCTTGACATGTGATGATATCTTACTTGTAAAAGCAATTGAAATTTTGTCACATTGTTAGTCTTCCAATGTCAATTAGGGGTGTTCGCGGTGCGGTTTGGTTCGGTTTTTCGTTAAAATTTATCCGAACCAAATATAAAAATTATTTGCGGTTCGGTTTGGTTCAGTTTGAAATAAAAAAAAATCCGAACCAAACCAAACCAATTTTAGCGGTTTGGTTTGGATCGGTTTTTGCGGTTTTTTTATTTATTTTTAATTTTATTTTTTTTATTAATAATTAACTATTTTTATCTTTTTAAATAATAAACTAATAAAATTATATCATTGATTAGATTTCATATGGTTAGATAAAGGATTGAAAACAAAAAATGATAATATTACTATTTAATTTTTTTTCACACTTTTACTCAATTATATTTTATAATTATTTTTAGTACAAATTTTTATCAATATATTTGTCACTACCAATTAAAAAAAACATGAAATAGAATAAATGTATCTTTTTAACCATCAAATCATATATTGTTTTAATTTAATACCAACAAAATAACAATATAATATTTGATAAAACCACTAACAAAAATACACAAAAAAAATCCACGTAGATCAATTGTCAAATGTTAATAATTACAATCTGTAAAAAATAAAACATAATTAGTTAAATTCAAATTGCAACATTTCTTGACCCTTTTTATAATAAAAAAACATAATTTGTCAGGAAATCATCATACCATATAAAAATTAATTTTTGTAGCAACTAATCAGACTCAACATCAGAATTCTCTTCATGTAGTGGTAGGACTGGACCAATTTCTAGAAACATATAAAATATAATAATCAATAGAATTAAAAAAGTAGATAAAAAATAATTAGACAATTAAAAAGTTTAGGTAGAATATGAAATACCTATTTCAATTCTTTCAATGTCTTGCAAGTATTCTTCAATCTCTATTGACCATGTAGAGGGTGAAATGGTGTGATGAAGATGGATTTAAATAAGAGTTAACGATGAGATAATGAAATCAGAGTAAGAGAGTTTTAAGTAAGGAACCCTGAAATACTAAGATGTGTCTAACGAGATGAAAGTTGTAATAGACAACGACGGTAGGTTAGGTTTTGGTTTAGGGTTTAGGGAAATAAAATTAAAAATAAATATAATATTATTTAATAATTGCGGTTTGGTTTGGTTCGGTTCGGTTTTGGAATGCCAAACTGCAAACCGAACCAAACTGCGCGGTTCTGAAAAAAAAAATCCAAAGTGATCCAAAAATTTGCGGTTTTAATCGGTTTGCGGTTTTTTGGATCGGTTTTCGATTTTTTTTTTTGGATCGGTTCGGTTCTGAACACCCCTAATGTCAACCATATCAATCTTTGTTCCTAACTTACTAAAATCTGAACAATTTCAATCTGACAAGTTTCACCACAAAATTGATTGAGAATTTAAATAAAATTATCATTTTCATTACCTATAATATGATGAAATGATATTTATATATTTGTACTTTTTTAAATTTATATTAACATAATTATTACACTAATCATATTTTTATACTTTTTTATATCAAACATTATATATAAATTATACATGATTTTAAACACTAAACCTAATGGATCAATTTGGCCAAACATTATTAAAAAATCTTAGCTAATTTTAAGTACCGACAACGACTAAGTTTGACTACAAAACACAAAATATAGAAATTTGAAAAGTAACTTAACCTTATTTTATAATATATTTTTATGTTTTTATAATATAATTATCAAATGATGTAGTATTGAGAAAAGTGATTAGTAGAATAAAAGTGGTATGAGATAATAGATCTGGTAACTGCAAATGAGAATTTGAACACCAAATTCGATAATCATATCCCTATCTATTTACTAACTATATGATTAGACCATATTATAGGAAAACAATAATACAACAAAAAGAATATTAAAATATGCATTAAAAATTATTTTTCCAAACTTGTGAAGAGTAATAACAATAAGATAATTACAAAAAAGAATACTAATATTTTTAACATGGGAAAGTCCTTTTAATATAAGAAGTAAAAATTTACATGTACAAGCCATTCAATTAAGTTTTACTAAGATAAAATATAAGTACAAGAGAGTTAAATCAAATGCACAAATAAGTACGTACAATAAGCTAATATAACAAAGCAATAATGCGTTCAAATTTGAAAAACAAATAAAGAGAAACCTAAAATAGAGTAACAGTAACCTCCAATTGATGATCCCAACGGTCAAACTAAAAAACCAAATTCTAAGAACCTTTTGTCAAAATTTTAGCCCGATCCAATAGTGAATAAAGAAGGAACAGTAATTTTACTAAGACTACTCTATAAATGTGACAAACAATGTTCTCTCATTTTTCTCTTCCAAAAGCTACGAAAATTAACCCTTTCTTTTTTTACCTAGAAGACCCCCTCTCCACTTAGGTTAAGAGATAAATTGGGCTTAAACAATTTGGTCATTTTTTTTAAACACATAGTTGGGAGCCCAACCTAACACATCTCCCCATCACAACTATGTGGAGGTGACCACCAATTCGGCAATCTCATAACAAGTTTCAAATTTCTGTCTTGCCAATGTTTTACATCATATCAGCACCATGTCATCTATATGAACTTTATTCAACTCCAACAACTTAGCATCCAAAGCATCATGTATCCAATGATACCTCACATCAATATGTTTGGACCTAGAATGGAAAGTTAGATTCTTACCAAAATGAATAACACTTTGATTGTCTACAAATAACAGATAACTGTGATTTTTGTACGTTTAAGGGTTATTTTCAAGCAAAAATTATGTGGGAGGGTTAGGTTGACCGGATTTTACTTTTCAGGGTCAAGTCGTGTTATGAAGCATAACTTCATTGTGTAGAAGTCGTACTATGAAGCACGACTTCATTGTGTAGAAGTCGTGTGTAGAAGTCGTGCTTCATAGCACGACTTTGTAATTTTTTTTGTTCTAAATACACTGAAGTCGTGCTTAGCACGACTTCACTTTTTTTTTTAAAATGAATGAAGTTGTACTTGATAGCACGACTTCACTTTTTTTTTTTAAAATGAATGAAGTTATACTTGATAGCACGACTTCAGCTTTTTAAGTTTGTTTTTTAAAATTCATCTCAGGTAATCTCCAAGCAGTACAAAACACCTTCGCCAGCGTTGAGGGAATTGATTTTAACAGGGTTGCTTGTTGAAAAAAAGGAAGACCTCCAATTATTGATAGCCCTTCATCAACTATCACGAAACCCTACACATAATCGAATATCTCACTCCTTGTTTTCCCATGCAGAAAAATCAGATACTCCTGGTCCTTACAAAACCTTCCAAAATTCGAATTACACTCATTCAGTAGTCATAATAGACATGTATAGTGAATTTTTTCATGTGTAACAACTAATTTTCTATATTCTATTACTAATTAGACGTTAATATTCTTTAATGGATAGTATTTTATGTTCGTTAATAGAAGTTAATAAATTGGATTAGAGAATGTCCTCGCAAATGAGAAATCCAGTTTTATATTATTAGGAGAGTACCTAAACCATCCCTTCGAAAATGACCCTTTTTAGGTTTTGTTGCTGATGTGAAGAAATTTTTTTGAGAAAAAACATATTGTGTGCCCCTCCTGAAGTTGTGCTTGATAAATATGAATTAAAAAAAAAAACTTAGAAAGCTGAAGTCGTGCTATCAAGCATGACTTCATTCATTTAAAAAAAAGTGAAGTTTTGCTATCAAGTACGACTTTAGTATATTTTTAAAAAGAAAATAAAAAATATTACAAAGTCGTACTATGAAGCACGACTTCTACACAATGAAGTCGTGCTTCATAGCACGACTTGACCCTGAAAAGTAAAATTCGATCAACGTAATTTTTGCTTGAAAATAACCCTTAACAGTACAAAAGCCGATAATTGTTCTGCACAAAATCGAGTTTCTGTAAGAATTTCTTCAACCATAAAAACTCCTTACATGCTTCTGTAATAATAATGAACTTTGCTTCTATAGTAGACAATGCTATGCACCTTTACAATCTTGATTGCCAAGCAAAAACTCCCCTTGCAAACTTAATCAAATAATCCAAAGTGGACTTTTCGGAATCAATGTCTCCAATCATATGAGTCTGAGTAACCAATCAAAGTAGGTTTATCACCTCCAAAACAAAGCCTCAAATTACTAGTACCATGAAGATACCTTAAAATTTCACAACATTCCAATTCTCTTTACCTTTGATAAAAATCAACTGACTGTACCAACAGAATGTGCAATATCTGGTCTTGTACATATCATTGCATATATCAAACTACCCCCATAGATGCATAAGGAACTCTACTCATATATGTCTTCTCAGTTTCATTTAAAGAACTATGTTTAACACTATTTAAAAGGAGTCACAAGAGAAGTGCTTATTGTTTTAACATTTTCCATATGCAATCTCTACAAAACCTTATTAATGCATTGCTCTTGTAATAACCATATCTTCTTCTCTCTTCTATCATGTGAAATATTTATGTTAAGGATCTTTTTAAAAGTTCTCATGTCTTTCATGGCAAATGACTTTCTCAATTACTTCTTTAACCTGTCAATTCTAAAAATATTTTTCTTAATAATAAGTATGTCATCAACATATGATTATAGGATAACAAAGTCATCATCAAAGAACTTTCTAATAAAGATACAATGATCCAAAGTGAGAAAATCAAGGATAACAGCTAAAATCAACACAGTTCTAATGGATGACATTTTCACCAAAAGTGAGAAAATTTCATTAAAATCAACACCCTTTATCTATCTAACTCCTTTCACCGCTAACCTCTCTCCAAACATCTCCCTCTACTACTAGCATAGTTCCTCTCACTCTCACAAGCCTAGCACTCCATTTTAGCTTTCTTCAGTCGCTTCATTGAGTGTAAGCAAATTGGAGAATTGGAATCGTTTCGAACAATAATGGAAGCCACCATGGATCCAAGGGTTTCTCTTCATGATCCCTCTTCCCAATTATGAGAGACAAATCATGATTCAATGTTTGATTGCGATTACAATTCGAGGTTTTGCGATTGTGTTTAGGGTTCATTTGTGATTGGGGGAAATAAGAGTGTAGGATTTGTGGAAATAAGGCTCTAAGAATTTCTTATTGAATGTGTGGTTTTAGTTGAGGTAGGGCATCATGATGTATCTACTAAGAAATTTTAATGTTTTTAAAGTTAATTATATATCTGTAGGTAAATGAGTAGGTAATGGGTAGGTAATGTGGACCAATACCTACTATAAAGATTCATAAATAATGAATAAACATTATCTACTAATTACATTCCTAGGTAATGCATAATTACCTCATCTGTATGTAAAATTAGTAAGTATTGGAGAATTTACTTATAGACATAATTCTATATCAAATATTTGTATAATTCAGACTTTATCTACAAATTTTTATCCATATCTAATATAGTTTTTGTAGTGTCACTTAAGTGAGAATATGTTTGCATAGTTTTTTTTTTCATTCATAAAAAAATAAGGTTGCAAGAAATTTGATGTTGTCAAGCATTTTATCTCAAGTAAAAATTTTTAGCTTAAGAATAATTCAATCCAAGATCAATCCATACATTTTCACTCAAATAAAATTTTTCTTGCTCAATTAAAAAATATTAGATTTACAAAAAAAAAAAAACTTAACAACTTAAATAATTTTCTACCAATTAAATTTTTATTTATTGTGAAATCAAAGACAATTACTTCTCCAAAACAAAATTAATTCATCTAATTACCTCAACTTAATCATTCATCAAATTATAAAATCAAACAAGGAACTTAAACATAATTGTAAAAATTTCAAACACCTACAAATTTCAACACTTGTGACCTAGTCACATTCCCAATCATTCAAATCTTCTAATCAAGGGTACTATTTTGATATTTAAAACAACTAGTTTTCCGTATCTTAATTTATTATCTTCTAAGCCTTAAACCCAAAAATAGGAGTTGAGTAAGATCTCATTATAATACTTTCTCCATCTTGATACTAAAAAGGGAGAGTCTTATACTTTCTTCTGCACATAAAGCCTCATAAGGTGTCATTTTAATGTTGATATAATAATTTTTATTATAGGTAAACTCCATTAAAGGTAAGATCTTATCCCAACTTTCTAAGTGATGCAGAACATAAACTCTCAACAAATCCTATAAAGTGTGGATTGTTCTCTCAAATTGATCATCTTTCTGCGGGTGATAACCAAAACTGAGTCTTATTCTAATTCTTATAGACTCTTTTAAGGTTTGCTAGAATATGAAAGTATTTCTTTAATCTCTATTTGATATTATACTAGAAGACATTCTGTAAAGTCTCACTATCTCCCTTATATATAATTTAGCCAATTTTGTCATAAAAATTCTCAAGCTAATCGACAAGAAAGGAACATTCTTGGCTAACTAGTCAATTATTACCAAAATTGAATCATGTCCCTTTACCGATTGTAGACTTGTAGTAAGTGGGTAACAAAATATAAATATATATTATCACTCTTCTACTTATGTATCTTTAACTATTTTAGCATCCTTAGTAGTCTTCAATGTTCTACCTTTACCATTTAACAAGTTAGACAGGTTGAAACATATTGTGGCACTTCTCTCTGCATGGGCCACCAAAAGAACCCATTTAAGTTAGTCATGCTTGGATGTAGATTATGTCTACTCTTATGATCCTCATCAAGAATTATTTTCTTTATTCCTTCATCAACTGATACACAAACTCTACCATTAAATCTTAACACTCCATTTAATCCCATAAAGAAGTCCTTAGCTTGTTCTATACCTGATAACTCTAGAGCATTCCTCAAATGAGGATCCAACAATTACTTCTCCTTGATCATCCCAAGAAAATCATTAATTATAGCTAACATGCTATAACTAATGTGGAGAGAGGAAAACTTAACTCCTAAATTCAAGTCTCTAAACTACTTAGTCAACTCAAACTTTTCCTATTTAGTGCATCTACCACTAAATTTGTTTTTCCAAGATAATACATCAATTGAAAGTTAGTCTTTTAAGAACTTCATCTATCTTCTTTGTCTTATTTTTATTTCCTTTTGGTTACTAAACACATCAAACTTAACATTATAGAGATAGTGCATTCGCATATTCAAGGAAAAAATCATAGTTGCTAATTCCAAGTTATGAGTAGGATAATTTCTCTCATGAATTTTCAACTTTCTTGAAACATAGGCCACTATTTTTCTCTCTTGCGTCAACACACAACTAAGTCCCTAATGTGATGCATCATAGTAAACCTCAAAAGGTTTTTTTATGTCTAGAATAACCAATATTAGGGAGCTATTAAGTCTATATTCCAACTCCAAAATGTTCTGGTGATACTTATTAGTCCAAACAAAAGGTTAATCCTTACAATTGAGTTGTGTTTGTAATGACTTAGGTTAGGTCAAATTCTTATGTAGGTCTTAGGCCCAATGACTTAGGTAAGATTTAAATTTTTTAATCCTTCTCGTTTCGCAACTTTTAATTTAATTTGTGTGTTCTCCAATGAAATATTAAATGTTTGATTATGTTATTCTATGTTAAAATGTAATATTTTTTATTAAATAATCTGTTAAAATTCATGTTAACGTGTTAATTTCACTTAAAATAGTTGATTTTGGTATTTTTAAATAATTAAAAATACAAATTAATTGATTAATTTTACTTAAAATTACACTGATATTGTAAATACTTTCTAGATGAACTTGTTAATTTTTTTTTTAATTTATTAATTTTATCAACTTTTATTATCCCAAATTTCTAAACTCATTTAACCTATTATTGACAATTTTATATCATAATCTTTTCGTGTGAACCGGAGTATCAAATAGAGTATATTTTTTGCTCTATGTCATTGTCATTGGTATACAATAGGCTTTTAATATTAAAAGCTCATAATTTCCATAAAATGTCGTTATCTGCAAAATTCTTGGAAATGACTATTGAATCATCTCAAATCTTTATTTCTCTTTGACCAATTCTATAACTTTTTCTTTATACTAATGTCGCCTCTTACTCTCATTTTTCATCTTCTATATGTGTAAACTATTGCTTGTATCTTTCTTACTTTTCAATTTTCTTTCTCTTATACTACATAATGGCTTCCTCATCAAGCACTCCCAGATAAAGAATGAAAATTATTTATTCTCGAGGAACAACCCAAAACATCAAACACTCCACCAACTTCTCATTCACGTGTTGGTTCCATTGAATGTTGGTTTAATGATGATCAAGGGAAAATTGATCTGTTCATGCATCATATGAAAAAAAAATTAGTCAATATGTCAAAGTTGTCGCAATTCAAGTAACTTGATGATAAAGGGTTTACAGACATAATGTTGGACTTTCAAGGACTCAAGTAGTTCTTATAACTAGATTGCAAATATTATTTTGACTTGGTGAAAGTGCTCTATACAAACCTAAAATTTGAAGGTGTTGTCATAAGATCAAATTTAAAGGGATTCATATTCTAATTAACTCAACACTTTGGAGAATTGTTGCTTTGACCTATGATGGGATTAAGGTCTGTAAAGAAAATACAAGTAAATACAAGTGTTGTTGAAAGATTTGAGAAGTACCAATAGAAAGATTTGAGAAGTACCAATAGAAAGATTTGAGAAGAAATAGTAAAGGCAACGTTGATACAGATTTAATATCGACAATAACAATTTGATTTGAATTCAACAATTCATGATTTTGTAGACATTTCGAAGGTTTTGTAACGAGGGCCAGTCAATAATAGCATAGTAAAATTAAGTATGCAGAATATGTTCTCTGTGTATTATTTATACATAGAATATTTTTTATAATGGAGAAAGAAGTTGCTATAAGTAATTACAGAGAAGAATCAAGAAGAAGAAGAAATATGACAAGCTCTCCCATACTATCATCAGGACCTTATATTTATTTAAGACCTTATACAAAATCTTGCAAACTTGAATTTATTATTCTCTCTCTTACTGGTCATGCGTTCCACCTCAGGTTCGTTAATAACCAGTTTTTCTATGTCCCTAATAAAATTGTTAATTGTGATCATATTTCCTAATTATGTTCATCTAGATATGTTTTTCTGACTAATAACCAATCCTCATCTTTGACTGATAACCAATCCTCCCAAGTAGTATGCAGCTCTTCCAAACCTTCCAATTTAATTAACACCTATTGCACTTCTTTTCCACCTTTAATAATAATTCTTGTTTGTAGAATAGTCATAGGTTGCAAGAGTGGACCAACTTCATTAGTCATCATGGTCAAAGGAATATATGGTTTGATATAATTATCATAAAAAAATTTCAATTGAGAACAGTGAAATACAAGATGAATTTTGACATGATTTGCCAGCAACAATTTATAAGCAACGAGGCTCATCTTCTTTATAACAAGAAATGATGTATCGCATCCCAACTTCTGGTTTTTTCTTAATGCCATCGAGTTTTGACTATAAGACTGAAGCTTGACCAATAGTATATCACCTTTGTTGAACTCAATATTCCTTCTCTTTTTATCTGCATTCTTCTTCATTTGTTGTTGAGCTTTCGTTAAGTTGGTTTTCAACTAAGACAGAATCAAATCTCTCTGTTGCAACATCTCCCTAAGTTCCCAAGGATCATTGTTTTGTCCAAAACATATTTATCCACTTGAGGTGCTTCTCTCCCATACACAACCTGAAAAAGAGTCAATCCTGTGCTGAGATGATAGAATGTATTGTACCAAAATTTAGTCCATGATAAGAATTATGACCAAACTTTTGGATTATTATATGTGAAGCAACGCATATACATCTTTAAACAACGATTTATAACTTTCGATTGGTCATCTGTTTGCGGGTGATAGGTCGTGCTCATAACTAATGTGGTGTCACTCAACTTGAACAACTGCTTCCAAAACTGACTAATAAAATACTTTATCTCTATTAGAAGCTATAGTTCGAGGAATGCCATGTAATTTAGCCACATTTTTCATGAAAGCATTCACAACTTGGACACTAGTATAGTTTTCCTTTAATGCTGCAAAGAGAGCATATTTTGAAAGTCTGTCTACAACCACATATATCATTGTGAAGCCATAGGATGGTGGTAACCTTGTGATAAAATCCATAGCTATGTCATCTCATATTTGATTTGGGATCGGTAAAGGTTGTATTAACCCTACAAGTAAAGCAGTGGAAGCTTTCGCTTGTTGGCAGATAAGACATGTCTTTACAAATGTTGTAATGTCTTGTTTCGTTCCCTTCCAATAAAATTGAGAAGCAATTTGGGCTATTATTCTTGTGATACCTGCATGCCCACCAATTGGAGATGAGTGAAATTCTTGAAGAATTTGTTGAATCATGGAATGTTGAGGTGGCACAACTAATTTTCCATTCTAATACAGCAAGTCATTTTGAAATTCTTTTTTTATTCTTCCATCAAACACAATCTATCAATTATTAAAAATAAAATTTTCAAAAAGGAAAATAATCAATATAATTGAAAATTATATCTCAACAAAATCTTTTATCTATAAATTTTTAAACAATGACAAATCAAACTTTTATAATGCGTAAGGACAATATAAAATGATGAAATATGATGATTAATAATCTCAATATGGGCAATATATATGTACAAGGTGATAGGCAATAGTAAAGACAAAACATTTAAAAGCTATTGATATTTATAGAATTATGCTAAGGATTTGTAAATTAACAGTTTGGATAAATTAACAGTGAATAAGTGAGGAGGAAGGACCTTTGTAAACATGTCAGCAAGTTAGTTGGAGGATGAACGAATAGCATTTGCATGAGCCATGACAGAATTTTCTCACGAATAAGATGACAATCAATGTCTAGATGTTTTGTACGTTCATAACAAACAAGATTGAAGGCAATATGAAGAACGCTTTGATTATCACAATATAGGACAAGTTGCTTTGAACATGAAATTTCTAAATCAGATAGTAAATAAATGAGTCATTGCAATTCACATGTGGTGGTGGAAGCAAGTGGCCTAAACTCGGTTTCAGAAGAAAATCTTGATTTTTTTTTTTTTAGATTGACAAAAACAAATATATTTATAAAATTGGTATCAGAAGTACCTAAAACAATTACAAGTACATAATTGTAAAAAGATGTGCTGAAAATTTAGCAATTAACAAGATAATTATCCCTCCCATTACTATTCAATGACTTAACCTACCTAACACAAGATAAAGGATTTATACACCATTGAGCAAAAGTACCAAAATTCTTGTTAACTCTATTGATGATCCACGACCAAGTTCTGACTTGAATTAAACAAAAAATCTCTTCAACACTTACCTTTTCATTCTAAAATAGCACCTCATTTCTATGTAGCCAAATAGACCATACCACTCCAACCCAGAGTATATTCCATACACTCTTAAGATCTTTATTTTCCGTCATCCAACAATGTTGAAGTAAATGCCTTTTTAGATTACTTGCCCTACATGTATTTATTCCAAACTACAAATAACATTTATCCCAAACAGCACTAGCTACCTTACATTCAAAGAATAAATGTTCAACATTTTCACTTTGTAGTCCACATAAATCACAATTGAGATTTGCCAATTGGATTCCTCTTTTTTGTAAGTTGTCTTTTGTTGCTATTCCTCCAATTGCCGCTCTCCAAATCAAATGTACTGCTTTAGGAATTGCTTTAATCTTCCATAGCCTTGTGAAGAATTATCTATCCTCCTCCTGCACGTCTTGATCCTGTTCAAAACTCTCTCTTATAAGATTATATGCAGAATGTACAGAGTAACTTCCCAACTCACAACTCTTCCATAACCATTTATCTTCGTCACTCTCTTTTGGCTGCTTAGAATTTATAATATTTATTAATCTTTCCAATAGGAGTTCTTCCCACTAAAACCACCCCCTCCTCCACCTCATATTCCACTCCCATTCACCTTCCTTCCAACAAACCATTTCCTCAATGGTCCCATTCTGATTGTTAGAGTTGAGATACAACCTATGGAATTTGGATTTAAGTGTTTCATCCCCTACCCATTTGTCATGCCAGAACTTAATCTTCCTACCATTCCCCACCTTCCATTCAATTTTATTTTGAAACCATTTCCCTTCCACTTCATTTGCCCCACACATTTTTCTTAGATCTCTCCACCAAGTAGAACAATCATTTTCTCCTATCAAATCATCTAGACCTCTCCACCCCCATATTTTGATAACATTACCTGTTTCCATGTCCCTCCACTTTCATGTTTAAGTCGCCACCTCCACTTAGCCAAAAGAGCAAAATTAAAACATCTGATATAAGTTATTCCGAGCCCCCCTTTGCATCTTTCTTTACAAATTGTATTCTACTTCACCCAATAGATTTTCCTCCCGTCATTCCCCCACCCCCACAGGAACCTTTTCTGTATCTTCATTACCTCCTTAATCACGGTACTAGGCATTTTGAAAAATGACAAACAAAATAAAGGTACCGAATTCAACACATTTTTAAGTAGAGATACTCGACCGCCGAAAGATATATTTTTACCTTTCCATTTTACCAGTTTCTTCCGAATCTTCTTGAGAATAGGTTTCCAAAACTGTATATGTCGTTGATTTTCCCCAATTTGAATTCCTAGTTACATGAAAGGAATTCTCATTTGTGTGCAATTCAGGATATCTGCAAACACTTCCAACACTCTACTTTCCACCCCTAATCCACCTAGTCGACTCTTGACAAAATTAACTTTCAACCCTGAAGAAAGCTCAAAATATCTGAGAATAGTTTTTAGTATTAAGACATTCTGGTGTGTCACCTCAGAAAAAAATTGTATCATCAGCAAATTGTAGCAAACTGACCTCCTCATCTAGCCTCCCAACTTTCACTCCTGTCAACATACTTTTGTTTTGTGTACTTCTTACTACTCCTGCTAGTCCTTCTACCACCAATAGAAAAAGAAAAGGCGCCAAAGGGTCGCCCTATCTAAGTCCTTTAGTCGGAATAAATTCTTTTGTAGGACTACCATTGACTAAAACAGAGACAAAAGCAGATAACAAAATATTTTTTATCCACTCAATCCACTTCTCACAAAAACTGAATCTTCTCATCATGTAGAATAAGAAATCCCAACTCACAGAGTCATATACTTTTTCAAAATCAACCTTTAGAATTAGTCCCTGCTTCCCTTTTCTCTTCATCTCATCCACCACTTCATTTGCCACAAGCACACTATCCAACATACATCTCCCTCCTAAAAATGCACTCTAAGAATAAACAATTAACTTGTGAATATACTTTTTTAATCTGTTAGACAACACCTTAGTGACAATTTTGTATACGCAACCCACAAGGGATATTGGCCTGAAGTCGTTGAGATTAGCAGGATTTTCCTTTTTAGGAATGAGAGATATGAATGAAAACACCTTCCTTGAATCACATAAGGAATGAAAACACTTTTCTTGAATCACACAAGGAATGACAAACACCTCCTCTGAACAGTCTCAGAGGATGAACACAAAAATAATATCACTTGGAGTGTAGATATCAAACTGTAGCACCAGCTTAACTCAGAATCTTCTCAAGACTTTCTCTCTAAACTTTCTAACAGCTTGTATATGATTGTAATTGTTGTTACTGTTATCTTGTGATTGGTTCTTTTGCCTTTGTCATCTTCTGCTTTTGTAGGCTTTTAAAAATATGACCGTTGTAGAAAAATTTTCAGCTTTAATATTCTTTAGATATTCTGATGATAATCTTCTAATATCTTCATATGTCAGGTTACTAAGATTTTTCTCTCAATAATACTTCTTTAGAAACTCTTGATTTGATGACACCTATTAAAAGGAAATACACAGTGCAAATACGAAATACATATTTTTTTTATAACAGACAGAATATTTCCTTTTATTTATGAGATGATATATTTGGTTTTATAACTTCTTATTTAAATCTTCATATAGTATTCTATTTTTATCTTTCAAATAATATTTCAATACTTGATTTCCATATTAAACCAACTAGCCGTTATACGATATATTGTTCTTATATATTTATAAAATGTTATATAAGCGGCATTTCATTTAGCTTTATTACTAATTATAAGATAATTATTTTATAAATACTTTTCTATCAATCTTTGGTTTATTTTCATTTATTATCATCAAAACATATTATGTGTATGTTATCTGATAAACCCATACTAATGGATTCGGGTCCACAACGATGGATTCAAATGTACGAGATCTTGTAGCACTTAACAATGAGGCCCTATCGATTAGTATTATACAAAAAAAATCCATCATAGACACTAATATAATTAGCTCTATTTTTCATAGACAAACTTGGGATTTCCGATCTCAGGTAAGATCGGTTCATGATCATGGAATCCTTTTCTATCAGATAGGAAGAGCTGTTTCACAAAATGTACTTCTAAGTAATTCTAAGTAATTGCTCCATAGATCCTATATCTATTTATATGAAGAAGAAATCATGTGACGGGGGATTCTCCGGGTTCTAATACAAATGTTAATAGTTTTAGAGTTTATATTTGATAAAAAGAAAAAAAAAATTAAACAACTTATAAATAAATAAAATTATAAATTTATTATTTAAATTTAAGAAAGATATCATATATGTATTTTTTTTAAAATATTAGCTCAAAATGCATTAATAAATATTACTTATTCTTTTTCCCCTTTAAATTGTCTTATATAATAGTATTAAAACATTTGTTATACTAAAATACAAGCCATATAATGTTTGTCTATTGAATAAGAAATTCATAACTGATAATCAATTAATTTAAAATTTTTAAATATAAATTTTTCATATTAGATTTGTCAAAATTTTTCTACTTCTTTTCCTGATAGTTGAATTCATAAAATTAGAAATATCTTTGTTGTGATATCAATTTTGTAATTTTCTAAATTTTTTATTTACAATAAAATCCACTCACTGACCTTCATTGTTTTTAATTTAAAAAAAAAAAAATTTTCCATTTCAAATGAATGAAATTTATGATGAAAAATGAAAAAAAATATCATATTTTACTATTATAATAATATTCATCATAATAATATTCATCATTTTAATTATGATAAAAAAAAATATATCATCCTCTCATATTTAATATTATCATAATATTTTAATTTATAATTTATTTGTTTTATGTGTTTGATTGTAGTTTAGTATGGATTAATTATAAAAGTTTTAAAAATTATAAAATATTTTTTAAAATTATTATATATTTTATAATAGAAAATTATTAAATATAAATATATTTTATTATTTTTATTTTTATAATTATTAATTTCTTTATAATTTTATATATTTTTAAATTTATAATAAATTATATAATTTTATAAGTAAAAATTATAATCCAATTTCATCATATATTTTATATATATATATATATAAATATATATTATTTAATTTTAAAAATATAATTTTATATTTAAATATAATAAATAGTTTGTTAAAAAAATTTAATATTAAGAAAAAAAATATATTAAAAAAATATAAAATAAATTCGATTTTAATTTATTTTTAATTTTTCTTTTATCTATTTTTAATTATATATATATGGCTGAAATAAAAATACTGAACAAAACATAACAATGTTGTTGGTGCAAAGGTTAAGGTTTTCTCTTTCTCCTTCCATTCCCAAGTTTCTTTCTTTTCTTCCAAACCCTACTTTCTTTTTTTCCTTTCACTCTCAATCCCCATTACTTGATGATGATGACAGTGTTTACGAAGCTGTCTCCCAATTCAATCGCATGCTTCTTATGCCTCCTATCCCTCCCATTTTCGAATTTGGCAAAATTTTGGGATTTCTAGTAAAGAAAAAGCACTATCCTACTGCTATATCTCTTTCTAAGCAAATGGAGCTCAAGGGAATTCAACCTAATCTTGTAACTTTGAATATGCTCATCAATTGTTTCTGTCAATTGGAACAAATGACTTTCGCATTCTCTGTATTTGCCAAGATTCTTAAATTAGGTCATCACCCAAATACTATAACTTTCACTACGCTCATGAGAGGTCTCTGTGATAAGGGTGAAGTTAAGAAAGCACTCAACTTTCATGATAAGGTGGTAACACAAGGATTTCGGCTCAACGAAGTTAGTTACGCGACTTTAATCAATGGGTTGTGCAAAATAGGAGAAACCAAAGCTGCCATCCAATTGATCAGAATAATTGAAGGTCGATCAGTTAAGCCTGATGTGGTAATGTATACTTCAATTCTGGACTCTTTATATAAAGATAAACTTCCAAATGAGGCTTATGATTTGTATTCTGAAATGATTTTTAAGGGAATTTCTCCTACTGTTATAACCTACACTACTCTTATTTATGGCTCTTGCATTATGGATAAGTTGCATGAAGCAATAGGTTTCCTAAATGAAATGGTATCAAATAATATCATGCCAGATGTTTGTACCTATAATGTACTAATTGATGCATTATGTAAAAGAGGAAGGTTGAAAGAAGCCAAGAATGTTTTAGCAGTGATGCTGAAAGCTTGTGTGATACCTACTGCTTATAGCTATAATAGTTTAATGGATGGGTATTTCTTAGTTAATGAGGTAAAGAATGCGGAACATGTATTTAAGGTTGTTATGATTCAAATGGGAGAAACTCCTAATCTTCACAGTTATAGTATCATGATTAATGGACTGTGTAAGAATAAAAGAGTAGATAAGGCTATTAATTTCTTTGACCAAATGAGAAGGAAAAGAACTATTATTGATACAGTGACTTATAATTCTCTTATTGATGGTTTATGCAAATGTAGTAGAATATCTGATGCTTGGCATCTTGTTGATGAGATGTATGACAGAGGTTTACAGGAAAATATAATCACTTAATCCATCTATATGCACTTATAATATACTTATAGATGGATTGTGTAAAGGGAGGAGGCTAAAGGATGCAAAAGAAATTTTTCAAAATCTATTGATTAAAGGCTACTGGGTCGACGAATGTACGTATAACATTATAATAAATGGATTATGTATAGAAGGATTGGTTGATGAGGCATTGGACTTGTTGTTAAAAATGGAAGACAGTGGTTGCATGCCTAATGCTATAACTTTTGAAATAATTGGGAAATGATCAGTAGAGGCTTGTTGAATAAGTTCTGATACATCATTTACATATGAAGTTACATTTTAGTTTTTTGGTAAATTTTATATTTATTTATTTTAACGATGTTTCATTGCTACTGATGTTTTCATTTATGTTTTCTATGTTTCATATTAGATGTCAGAAGTTGTTTTTTAATTTCTTTTCTGTATTTTGATTGCGACACTAGAATTAACAAGGTAGGAGTTGAAACATTTAACTTTAAAATTGCAAGCATTTGTAGTGTAAAATTTGTTTAAATGTTTAACAGAGGAATGAAAAATCGCATTACTTTTCATGTAAAATATATTTATTGTTTCCATAGTTTTTTTTTTTTCAAAATTTTAATAAAGTATTAAATTTATTATTTATAATAAATTAATTAAAATTAATAATGCATAATGTCATTTTTAAATAAAATTTGTATTTACAAACTTTATAAATATATATATATATATATATATATTAAATATGATCGTTCAAAGTTTTTGTAATAAAATGTAATTCTATGTTAATTACATAAATATTATTAGCTAATAATTGATAGGTTAATAATAATTAAGCCACACAAGTGTTGAAATGGTCTAAAAGTATTTTTTATTTAAGAAAGTGTTAGTTAAACATCAATTAATTCATTTATTTTGTTAAGTTTTTTTTTTAAAAAACAAGTTTGTAATTTTTTTTTAAAATGTTTCTAGAATTTAACTTAAAAAGTTTTAATACTTTAATCTCACAATAAAATATTATAAAATAATCAACTAACTAAGAAAAATTATATTTATATTTTATATTTATATATTATTTTTATTTATGTATTAATACGTTATAATAATAAAAAAATTTATAAATATTTTTTACGGTTAAATTTTTTATTTTTAATTTATAATATTTCATAATTTTTTAATATAAATTAGTAAAATTATTTAAATATATTTTAATTTTTTTTTCAATAATACTTGTTAAAAAATATATTATAAATATAAAATTATATTTGATAATAAATAAAATATTTTCCTTTACTATAAAAATTATATGTTTGATTATTATTATAAAGATTTAATTTAGATATAATTTACAAATATTTTTATATACTTTTATATAATATTATAAGATAATATATTTGATTATATTAGATTAATAATTACAAGAAAAATTTGATTATAATTTTATATTTATTTAAATTTATATTTAATTTTTTATATATTTTTATTATTAATTATTTTTTAAAATAAAAATATTTTTGTATAATAAAAACTAATTATAAATGATATTAAAATATGTAAAATTAAAATTTGGAGATTTTTTTACAATAAAAACTAATTATAAATGATATTAAAATGTATAAAATTAAAATTTATAAAAAAATACATGAAGTAAATTAATACTTAATTTTTTTTTGTTAATAAATATAAAAAATATATTAACACATGTTATTATTAATTATAAAATAATTATTTAAGAAATAATTTTTTATTAATCTTAATTTTTTTTAAAATTATTCTTATTTATTATTATTAAATAAAATATAAAAATAATTATTGTATTTAATAAAAAATATATAATAAAATAAAAAAATTATTAATTTTAATAAAAAAGTGAGTTTTATTTATTTTTGAATTATTGAAAAAATTAAGATCATACAAAAATCATTATTTTCTACCTATATTTAATAATAAATTTTAAATATAAATTAAAATTTGAGAATTATGATTCTTATATACTTTCATAATTCTATTATTTATATAATAATAAATAAAAATAAAAATTTTAAGAGAATCCTAACACCTACTGATCCCGATTATTCATTATTATTAAACATTTTATGTATATAACATGGTTAATCACTCATTTAATATATTTAAGATAACTTTTTATATATATTTTTTTAAATAATTTAATTTTAATTAATTTTATAAAATCAGATGAAGATTACTTTCATTTATATATTATATTATAGTATTAATATATTATAATATTATTTTTTTAAGTGAGATTAATTTTTCTATATAAATTAATTTAAAATATATAATATTATATTTAAATATAATAAATTATTAAACTTTATTCTTAATTTTTCAAATTTAAATCTATAACAAATTATTCGATTAAAGAAAAAAAAATTAAAATTTAAAAAAAAATTAGTTTTTATGATTTTAGTTTTTTTTTTTAATTGATTCACTTTTGAACAATTTTGATGTGCAGATAAAGTTTGTTGATTAGGATGTTTTATAACTGATTGTTTCTCATATGCAATTTGGTAATATTTTTTTTATTACTTGTAGAAAGATTTGGTAAATATTTATTGCACAAATGGAAGAGATAGTCCCTTCATCCTCTACTGTTTTGGAAATCTTACTTTATATAAAATATAAATTTAGTGAGGATATAAATAACTTTTCAACCAAAATAAAGGCAGGTAAGATAATTGTAATGAAAAAAATTGCCTAATCAATAACTATTTTAAGGATTCCAATACAAAAAAGTAGGCCTCAGACTTCGTATGGCTTCATGTTTTTTTCCTCTTACAACCAATGAAATTGATCACTGAACTGCTAATCTTTCAATTTCTTTGGTTGAAAATTCTATTATATACTGCTCTAACTTATTTCATATTCTACTATTCAACTATTGAATTATGTCCCTAGTGATGTCCTCTCGTTCAGGTTGAAAGAGAAGATCATGTCAAAAGCCTTCATACAATTTGATAGTTTTGTCTGTTGAGGATGCTTGTTCATACAGTTTTTGAGAAGCATCAGGATCAGTAACAGTATCATCATTGCCGTGGAGAACTTGAAATGGAACTCTCAGTTTTCTGAGATTTTGTTGCAAGTAGCTTGTAATTTGAAGAATTTCATAGCCAGTACGTACTCTCATAGATCCAGTACATACTAGTGGATCTGAATATTTAGCAACTAGAGCCTCTAGTATTGGACGAATATGATAATTGCATGCTAAACAATAAAAAAAACAATGAAAAAAAGAAGAGAAAGATAGAAGAAGATGAAAGATACACAGTACATAAACACAATCTGTTATTAATGCACATATATACACCAGAATATATCATAAATAGTTGGAGTGAGAAGAGTGCAGCGAGTGCAACAGAAAAGATAACTACAATGTAGCGAGTGCAACAAAAAAAAATAACTACAATAACTGAATATGTTAAACAGGGATGAATATAGTGGGTTTAAACGGGTTAGATGGTGAAATTTATCTGCTCCTGCAAGATGGGAATATATATCCAGCATTCCCAGTTTGGAACGGATGTACAGGAAGTGTGTCGGAGCTAATGGTTTAGTGAGAATGTTAGCGGTCCGAAGTGAAGAAGAAATATGTATAAGCTTGATTAATCTATCTGCGACTTTGTTGCGAATGATGTGGCAATCAATTTCGATGTGTTTAGTGCGCTCATGGAAGACTTGGTTGCAAGCGATTTGGATTGCAAACTGGTTATCGCAATAGAGTAGAGCATGACTGATATATGGAATATGTAAGTCATGAAGGAGGTAGGTTATCCACTGAATTTCACAGGCTGTGACTACAAGGGTGTGATACTCCGCTTCAGATGAGTTTCTGGATATGGTGCACTGCTTCTTGGATTTCCAGGAGATCAAACTATCACCAGGTAAACAGTATAACCAGTCACAAATTTATGGGTGGTAATGCAGCTAGCCCAATTAGAATCACTGTAACACTTTAATTGAAAATTATTACTGGACAAAATTACTCTAGATCCTGGAGAGTTCTTGAGGTATTGGAGGACGCAATAGGCGGCCTGTTTGTGTTTACTGGTAGGCTCAGAAATGAATTGACTCAGATGGTTTACAACATATGTTATGTCGGGGCAAGTATTTGTGAGGTATATGAGTTGTCCAATTAATCGCTTGTAAGTAGAAGAATCTTCATGGTTTAGTGTTTTTGGATGACTGTAGTTATCTTTTGCAGGTTTGGTCATTGGGGTTCAGGTAGGAGCACAGCCAAGCATTCCTGTTTCGTGAAGAAGGTCATGGACATATTTGCGCTGACAAAGATGTATTCCATCTTTATTTCTTGCTATCTCTATTCCAAGAAAGTAGGTAAGATCTCTTAGATTTTTGATTTGGAAGGTGGCATGTAGAAGGTTGGTAATGTTGGTTGTTTCCTTAGTATTGTTGCTAGCCACGATTATATCATCCACTTAAATTAAGAGTGCAATAGTAAGATTGTTAGAGAATTTTAAAAATAAAGAGTGGTCAGCAGAAGATGGGTTGTAACCATGTAAAATTAAGAATTGAGATAATTTTTCATTCCACTGTCTACTGGATTGTTTTAATCCATAAAACGATCTTTGCAATTTGCAGACTTTATTGACATTGACATTGTGCATTCCAGGTGGGAGCTTCATGAAGACTTCCTCCTTAAGATCTCCATGAAGAAAAGCGTTATGTACGTCGTGTTGCTTTAGATCCCATTGGTTTATAGCAGATACAGCAATGAGTAATCTCAGAGTTGTGAGTTTGGCAACATGTGAGAATGTATCCATGTAATCTATGTCTTCAATTTGATTGTATCCTTTTGTTACCAGCCGAGCTTTAAATCGTTCAATAGTTCCATCAGATCTATACTTGATTTTGTACACCCATCTACAGCCAATAGGTGTTTTATCCTGTGGTAAATCAGTAATGACCCAAGTTTTATTGGATTCTAGAGCAGCCAATTCTTGGTCCATGGCTTGTATCTAGCTTGTGTCTCTCTAGATGCCTCTTCGTAAGACTTTGGCTCAGCTAGGGAAGATATAGAAAGAATTGTTTTTCTGAAACTTTGTGATAAAGATTTATAACATAGAAAGAATTCAATAGGATATTTACTCTTGCCTATATAGGCAACAGACTTACCAGTAGTGTCAAAATCAGCAAGGTATGCAAGGATTTTCTTCAATCAAGTAGATCTCCTAGGTATATCCTCAGGATTAGAAATTAAATCATGATTGTTTTGGAGTTCATTATACTCTTGTGTATTAATTTCATGATTATTAGGTGTATTATGATATACAGGACAATAGTTGTTTATATCAGATTCACAGTGAAAATATGAGTCATTAGGAATAGGTATAGAAAAGTTACTATTTTCAGTTACATTTTTGTTATATGAAAAACGGTCTTCATAGAAAATTACATTCTTAGATACCTCTATTTTATGATTAACAGTATTAAGAATATTGGAATCCTTTAGTGTTAGGTTTAAATCCAAGAAATATCCCTGGGAGGCCTTGCTGTCAAGTTTTCTCCTATGATCTGCGATGGTAGTAGCATAACTCAGACATCCAAATACACTTAAGTGAGAAATATCACAAACTTTACCATATAATTTTTCATAAGGAGAAATATTTTGAAGAAGGGGTGTAGGAATACAGTTGATCAAATAGGCAGCATGATAGACTACAAAACACTAGAAATCAGCAGATAATTCAGATCGAAAAAGAAAAGATCTAGTAACATTAGCAAATGTCGGTGTTTCCTTTCAACTATTTCATTTTGTTTAGGGGTTTCAATACATGTGATTTGGTGAACTATGTCTTCAGAATTAAAAAAATCTTTCATAGAAAACTGTTTTAATGGATGCAACAAGCAGGGTATACTCACCACCAAAATTGGATGAGAAGGCTCCACGCCAATTGCTGGTGAGGTGAATGTAGCACCGACTATGCAGGCTTCAACCTTTGGATCAAGCAGTGCCTACAATATATATAGCAGCGAAAAGTTGAATCAACTTTGCAGACATTAGGTCCTGGATAACTTTTTTGCCCTAGTGTAAGTTTCATGGATAACTTTTTACAAGAATAAATAGTATATGTATTGATTAGTGTAAAAGGTTTTTACATTAATAACCAATCAGAAATTATAATGTATAGTAGTTTTATTGACTTTTACGATAATTATCTTAAAAATCAATAATGTATCTTCTGGAAATGATCAGTAGAGACTTGTTGAATAAGGTCCGACCTCATTTGCATACAAAATGTATCACAAAAGTTAAATTATGCAGTAACTTAACAACTGATGTTTTCATTGATTCATATTAGACGGGAGCAGTTCATTGTTTTAATATTTTTTTGTATTTTTATTGTGAGGTAGCATTACCAAATTTGTTTTTGATTGAGTGAAAATATAAAGAAAAATTAGATTGCTCTTAATTTTATTTTTATTTGAGCGCAAAAGTTTGATAAAACCTTTAAACACTAGTTTAGGAGAATAATAAATATTTGTTTGATTAATTAAATAAGTTATTTTTATTTAAATTATTTTTATTTTGTGATGTTATTTGATTTATACTGGATTTGGAAGTGATTTATTTTTTATAATTGTTTGACTTATGCCCTTTTAAGGTAGAGGTAATAGTGGTATAATATAAATAAAAATGTTTTAATTTTTTTTACTGAGAATTATTTGAAATATTAAGTTTGTGTTGGAGATAATATATATATAAACTAATTAAAAATTAAAGAAATAATAAGGTTATAAATAATAAAAAAATATTAATTTTATCTTAAATTTTGAAAATAATAATTAAATAAAAATTAAAAATTAAAAGTTTTATAAATAAATAAATAAATAAAATTATAAATTTATTGTTTAAATTTAAAGTTGATATCAGTTCGCATTAATAAATATTCTTCTTAAATTAGTCCATATAACACTAGTAAAATAAAATATTGATTATATTTTATATATATATATATATTATCTGTTGTGACTTATTTCTAACTTCACTGACTCCTTTCCTTTCATTTGGACTCCTAATTGAGTTGAAATCCCCCATTAGACACCACATATTATGACCTGTGTTTTGTCTCACCCATATAAGTTCCTCCCATAGTTGTGTTTTTTTCCTTTCTCATCACACGGTGCATAGACATTTATTACCATACATGCTTGTTGTTCTGACCCCCATCCTCTTGATATTCCAACATAACCCTTTCCTTGTATTGTGTTCTCCAATTTAAATTGTCCTTTCTTCCAGATGGAGAGCAACCCCCCAGCCTTGTTCATTACAAGGCTAACCACACATTCAGCTTCATCGTCACCTCAAATGGATTTGCACATAGCCTCATTTATTGTTTCACATTTTGTTTCTTGTAGACAGGCCATTTCTATCTCTTCATTTCTAATAGTTTGCCTTAGGTAGTTTCTTTTCATTCCTGCACCCCTTAGTCCCCTTACATTCATACTGAGTATTTTCATAATATTCCTGTCATACCCTCCCCTTCTTCCCCTATTTCTGCCTTTCTCTTCTCATTGGAGTATCTCTGTTCTAACTCTTTGAACTGACCAACAATTTTGCGTTCATCTCCTATGAATGTAACTCCCAATTTTTTCCCCAAATCCCATAATTTTTCCACTTCAACAGGTCCATTATTTAACCAAAATAACCTATTGCAATTCTTAGTTCCTTCATTGGAGATATTGTTGCTAATAGAGTGAATTGCTAACCTTAACTGTCGACATTGAAGTACTGCATTTGACTTTTTTTTCACCATTGCATTGCCATTATTCGTGTCCTGGTATCCTTCCCGTGCTCCATCAAAACCCATTGAGTTTGTTATCATCGACCTTCCTAGCATTTTAGAGTTATAATTACACCTATTATCCTTGCTTTTTCCCTTATCCTCCTCTGAGTCCCCCTTCAAAGACCCAATTTGAGCATTATTGTCCACATCAACAGAATTAAGTGGATGTATACCCTTGGCCAAAGCATCCGCTCTATCAACTTCACTTCTTGCACTCTGGGCCCCAAGACGTTTACGTTCCAGTGCAGCCTACATCATACTCGGTCTATCACTCATTGTCCTACCTCTCTCCCAATTTATCTTTATACCCATCTCTGAGTGCCCTTTCTGAGTCACCTTTATCCTATTACCTTTCATTTCACTTTCCTTTCCTACTACCCAGCCATCTGATATCTCGTCCTGCAGATTTATAGGTCTTACGTTCTTTTGGAAATCATGTATAGCTTTATCCAATCTTGGAATTCCAGGACTTTTCTTTTGTTTTGATTTCTTCCCTTTTCCATCATTTTCCTTTTCAACATGTAGGGATAGTGTATCCTGCACCCAGGATTCCAGGCTGCTAGTCTTGGGGTTGATCTTGTCCTTTTCTGACCTTTGTCCTAACTCCCGATCGTCGACTATGAAACCACTGGAGAGTGGCACCGGATGCTCTGAACAGGACGATACTCCCTGATTTAGATCAACACTAGCAATAGAGCTTTCATCTTCCTCCAAACATATTCTCCCTATGGCATTCCGTTTCAAGTAAGTATGAACCAAATTTTGCTCTTCAACAATGGATGCTAACACCTCCTTTCCATTAATCTTAATGCGTCGGGAACAGTTAGCCAAATCACACACAGGTAGACGAATCAATAGTCTTGCAAATTCTAAACGATCCATCTTCATTGTTGCTTCATCCACTGCAATCATCGTCCCAAGAGGGGCAATGACCCTTTCGAAGCACTGTTGCTCCCACAATTGCAAAGGAATACCTCTACATCTTACCCACACCACTCTGTTCCCAAAAACTGCATCTTGTTCCCATGGTACGATTGACTCAAACCATAATGATAACCAATTGGTATTTTTCTCCACTTCGTCCCGTAGATCCACTCCCTCATCTCCTAATAATAATATCAAATTGTCTCCAAGGTACCTTGTTCTGATGTTATAGACACCTTCCATAAAAAACGCTTCCTGGATGATCTCTGCCTTCAAAGGATCGTATAATCTCCCAACCATGCACATTTCCAACCATTCTTTCCTATCGCAATCGACATTTATCTCAGTTTCAGCCCATTTCGGTTCTTCACCTTTTTTGATTTTCCCTTTTTTTTTCAAACCTTTACTCCCTCCTTTCACAGCTTGTGCATACGTATAATCCTTGTCCTTCAACCTCCACTCCTTAATGGTACCGATTTCCTTCCTCCGGGTGCTAGAAGTGGGCAAAATGACATGTTTCGCATCCTTCTGATTCTCCTCCCGTCGCCCAAATCTGGGTAAGTTGGCATGTATCTTCTTATTACCAATCCAAATTTGGTCTAACTTCCTTTCAAGTTCCAATAGATTTTTTACCCCTATAAAACGAACAAACCCATATCTTTGACCATGTCTATTCAACTTCTTCGCTATGAAAACCTCAGTTATGTTTCCCCAATTTTGAAATATTGTCCTCATATCAGTTTCCCCGAACGCAGAAGGAAAGTGAGAAAAGAAAAAAGTTACCACATTATACCCTTCTCTTCTGTCATTCTTGTTTGTCTCATTCGAACACAACCCAAATCTCACATACCATTCCTGCTATACGATTCACCTGTGCACTGTTTTCCTAGTGAGTGAAGAGTGATCTTGATTGATAATCAAAATAAAAAAAACTCATGCACAATGATGAACAATGATGAACTCTCTCCTCTGACTCTCCAAATTCCGTTCCCTCTCTAATTTATATTTGTAGTTAGAAGAAGATCTTGATACTATGTTTTCTTTCGTAGTTTTCCAAGAAATCAAAGAATTTCCAATGAAGATACAATATTTTGTAATAGACAGACAAGAATCAACGCAGGTAGTCCAATCTGTATCGCTGAAACTCATAACATGAACTGATGAATCATGCCTAAACATAAGGTCTTTACTAGGGCTACCTTTAAGATATTTAAGAACCCGCATAGCAGCTGACAAGTGAACTTGAGTTGGATTAGACATGAATTGACTTAATTGTTGGACGAGAAAAGCAATGTTGGGACGCATGCTTGTAAGATACAACAATCAGCCAATTAATTGTCTATAAGAGAGGGGATCAGACAATGGTCAACTTGAATCTTTATGAAGACGTAGTGAACAATCTATTAGAGTGGTGGATGGTTTGCATCCTAACATACCATAATCTGATAACAAATATAAGAAATTTTGTTGACAAATTGAAATTTCAGCATCTAAAATATTGACTTCTAAACCTAAGAAATATTTAAGATTTCCTAAATCCTTTATGTGAAAATATTTGAGTTTAGGATCTACTTGATACTATCAATTTCATGAAGGCAAACTGCCTGCCAAAACTATATCATCAATATACACTATCAATTTCATGATTTTTAACAAAGAATTTATGATCCACCTAGGCTTGTTGATATCCACACTATCAACTACGACTAACTTGCTTCAGTCCATATAGAGATTTGCGAAGTTTTCAGCAATGTAAACTAGGGTAACCATGAATACTAGGAGGAATAGTCAAATAAACATCTTCAGTCAAATCTCCGTGCAAGAAGGCATTGATGATAACTAATTGTTGTAAGTGCTAGCGATTGACAGATGCTAAGGTAAAAACAAAACGAATTTTATTCATCTTTGCCAAAGGGGAAAAGGTCTCCATGTAATCAATCTCCTCAATTTGAGAGAAACCTTTGACAACCAGACGCCATCAGTTCTATGGGTCTAACATGCAGACCCATTTACATCTTATGGGTTTAACATTACGAGGAGACACAACAATGTCCTAAGTCTAATTTAGATTCAGAGCAACAATCTCAGCATTCATTGCCTTAATCCAACAGGGTTGTGAATTATCTCTTTGTACGTAGTGGCAGCTTTAGAGAAAAGAGATATGACAAATCTTTTATTAAAATGAGGTAATTGAGAGTAAGAAATTTCTTTTTCAATTGGATATTCACACTTTGTATGGTTGGTCTGACAAAGCACTAAAGGTGCTACAGACAAAGTGACAAAGTCGAGTTGATGGTTGAGGAATACGAGTTGAATGACGTGGTTGAGAAATGGGTTGTGTGGTGGTCGTAGGAGAAATAGATGTGGGTGGTGATGATAATGGTGAGTTGATGGTTGATGGTGATGAGTTAGGTGAGGGTAGGGAAGGCGGTGTGTTTGGTGTTGAAGCATTGGGAGGGCGAAATGGGGTCCACATAAGGGTAAGTGTTGTTGGAAAAAGTTATGAAAAGTACTAAAGGAAGAGATAGAGTGGTGTTAGAACAATATCATTAGGCTTGGACTTTTTGAATGGTAGGATTGCTTCATGAAATATGATATTTTTGGACAAAAAAACTCTCTTCATATATAAAAATAAGATACCCTTTTGTTCCACTTTGAAAACCAAGAAAAACACCACCTCTAGAAAGTGGGTCAAATTTTGTTTCGAGGAATATGGGTGGAGACATAACAAAGAGATTTAAAAAACTTGATACTAGAAAAATCAGGTTTTTTATTAAAATATAATTCAAAGGAGATTTTATTTTGTATAACAGGTAAAGGATCCCGGTTTATGAGAAAAACATGCTTAATGGTGTAGGACAAAAAATTATTCAGAATTTTAGATTGAAACATAAGGGCCTAGGCAACATTGAAAATATATTGGTGTTTGCGCTCAACTCTAGTATTTTGTTGAGGAGTATAAGGAAAACTTGTTTAGTGAATAATACCTTTAGAGGCATAAAAGTCTTTGAGAGAAAATTCGGGACCATTATTAGAACGGAAAATTTTTACCTTAGTCAAATTACCTTTCAGTTAAGGCAATAAAATTTTCAATATTGATTTAGATTTCACTTCTTTTCTTTTATAGTAAAACAACCTAGGTAAATACTGAAATCATAAACCATTGTAAGAAAATATTTATGACCATGGATAGAAACTTGAGAGAATGGGCACCATATATCCATATGAATATGAGAATGTCAAATATTATTGTTGTTGATAGTAAAAGCAGAAAGGTGATTGACAGAAAGAACATAAGGTGTGAGACTAAAATTTTCTTTGAGTGAAAAGATGATAAAGGCTTTGTTGAAACTTAGCCAAACCAACCATCTTCATTGTGCTCAATTCCTGTATTTGACATAAAAGACCCGAAAAGGTTAATTTTTAATTGAGACTTGAAAGGAATTTTGAAATGAAAAAAAGATAAAAACTAAAATATGGAACATAAAGAAAATTACAAATTATAAAGTTTGGAACAAAATAAACAGTGTCAGCACAATGTGAAGTGACTGTGGATGGACATATTGGATAGATGAATATTAATGAATTTTAATTTTGAAAAAACTTGAAAATTTTTTAGAGAACAACTAATGTGATTAGTTGTTCCATAATCCACAATCCAAGATGAAAATTTATATAATGAATTAAAAGAGAGGACATGAGAAGTTTGTGGTGTGATTCTGCAAGTGTAGTTAATAGAGGAGGAGGAACCGCTAGAAGAAAAATCACTATTGGGGTTGTAGAAAGGCTAATGAATCGAATATCGTGGATGACTGAAAGAGTATCGTGTTTGTTATAACAAAAATCGATGATCCTGTTCTCTTATAATAAATACACACTTTTAAAGATCTAACTTGTTGAGTTTGATCACCATTAGAGACTATCATGGTAGTAAAAAAAAGATATCAATAGAGTTCCAAGAAAAGTTCTAATACCATAAAAGATAAAAAGACAAATATACAAATATATGTAAGAACAATATAAAATGATAAAATATCTCATAATTAATCATCTCAAAATATATATATATATATATATATATATATATAATATGATAAAAATTATGTAAAAATTACTTATATTTAAGAAATAAACAACACTAAAAATAAAACATTTAAAAACTACTATTGATATTTACATCATTAAACTAAAGATGAGACTTCTTCTATTTTAATAATACATTTTCTCAAGTCTTAAAAAATTATAATTATATATATATATATATATATATAATCAAACACACGTACATATGATGATAATTTCTTAATATTTTCAATATCATAAATTAGTCATGCTACTTACATACCACCACCGATTTATACAAGATTTACGTCTAATAGATAATCATTGATTGATCTACAAATTCAATGATATAAACTATGTGAGTCATAGGTGAAATAGAGTAAACAACAAAATAACACTTTGAATGTTGTAAACTCTTCGTAAAGCAAGAAAAGATATTTATTGATATAAAGATTTGTACATTTCGAACATGAGAAAAAATAATAACATCAATAATGTAAATTGTATATCATAAACAATAACAAAATACATATGTCTTCCTTACCAACATTAATGGTATTAAAACACATAAAAATATACTTAATTGTATATTAAATAATACTAAATTTATATTATGCACAATATTATTGACCATATATAAAGCAAAGAAGTTCTGGAATCAAGGTTCTAATAATCATTATTTTTTCAATTTAGATTAATTTTTTAATCTAATATGATTAATTAATTATCTATTAAATTGTTCTTAATTCATATCTTTTTACCATTAGTATTGACTAACTACATGTAATAAATTATATCTTCGGTATTTTGCTTTGAAATCATATTCTCTGAAACATCCCTTATTCATTTTTAAGGTGACTTATTATGTTCTCAAATTTTATCTCGGTTGACATTAAAGTAACTAATTGTTAATGAAACAAATATGATTATATCTTAAAATTGACATCTTTTACAATTTACTATGATTTAATAAACAAGTAAAGAAAGAGAGATGAGAGAGACACTAAACAATGACTAAAATGGGGGTATCAGAAAGGGAAGTGTATTTTTCAAAGGATTAAAAAATCAATTTTTTTAAATGAGTTTATTTAACTTTACATTTTATAATAAATAATAAAGTTTAATACTATTCTCGATATCTTTTCAACCATTCTCATCCAAAACTTTGAAATAGCTACCACAAAGATTAAATTTAGTTAAAGGAACTATTTATTCGTGCACAGATATCTAGTTTAGAATTAGGGTGTTTAAAACCGAATCGATTCAAAAAACTAAAAATCCATTGAAACAACAAACTTTTAGATTATTTTGGATTTTTTTTTTTTAAACCGCACAATTTGATTCGGATTGCAGTTTGATATTTCAAAACCGATGCAAATCAAATCGAATCGCAATACTTTATTAAAATATAATTATATTTTAATTTTACCCTAAAAAAATCTAACATTTCTTATTATAAATTTTTATATTAAGATCTATTTTCTTGAAAAATCTTATCATTATGATTTCGTTATTATATCATCAACCTTTATTCCAATTCATCTTTACCACCATATTTTTACCTTCTATTTAAATCATTACACATTCTCACCTTCTATTTAAATCATTCTTTTCATTCTAAGTGATATAATTTTCTTAATTTGATTTACCATTTATTTTTTTCTATTTTATATTTCATTTAATTTCGTATTTATTATTTGTCTTATTATGTATTTCAATATATACTGGATAAATGTTCTATTATTTTTCTATTTTTATTTGGGATTCAAATTCATTTCAATTAATTTTATTTTTACCAGGATGATTTTTATTTTAGTTTTTATATTTTTACATAGTTGAAATTTTTCTTTATAGTAGTGTTCATTTAGGTCTCTAAATGAATCAAATTTTGTTGATGAACAAGTAATGAGAGATATAAGAGTTTTAGTATTTTATCTTAAAATAATATATGATTTCAATTGTTAATAACATAAAAATTTTAAGTAATAAAATAACAATTTTAAAATTTTTTAAATTATTAAAATTATTTGACTTACATTTATTCTAATATAATATTATTATTCTTGATTTACAAAACTAATGTTATACTTATATAACATTTAGTAATCTTTATGTTTTTAATAGTTTATTATTTAATATATTTTTTAACTTCTAAGTATTATATTTATTATAATTATATTTTAATTTTATAATAAAAATAAATATCCAAACCTTCAAACAAAATGGATAACCGTTGTGATCGATTACTAATCATCACAAGTTATTCCTACAATGATGTTAGATTTACACTACACCATTTTTTACTATAGGTCACGTTTAATTTACAACAGCTAAAAAAAGTGTGGCATAAACTATAAATAAACAACGATTTTTTACATATATATTATAAATTTTATTTTATTTATACTCAACTATTAAATAAAAACCGTTACTTATTTTAAAAATGCAACACTTGATACAACGTTGTTACAATTTATATGAGTTATTATTTTAAACCATATTATTTATATGTTGCCTTTAAGTTATCCTAAATAATTGAATTTTTTTCATTAATTATTTCTAATTAAATTTTTTAATTGAATTTTTGTTAATTAATTTTTTTAATTTAATTTTTTTGTTTAAATTTTTTAATGTTACTTTTTTAATTAATTTTTTAACCAATTTTTTTTAATTAATTTTTTCTTAAATTCTTAAAACCCTAAAACTTAAATTCTTAAAACCGCTTATTTTTTACTTTAAACCACGCTTAATTTGCAATATATAAAAAATTGCGGCCAAAACTTATTTTAAAAAAACAACACTTGATATAACCTTATCACAAAAATTAGATTATTTTTAATTAAATTTCTATAAATTAATTTTTTTTAAGTTAATCTTTTTTAATGTTACTTTTTTTAATTAATTTTTTTGTTAATATTTTTAACTAATTTTTTTAATTAATTTGTTCTCCCAAATTCTTAAAATCCTATTCTTAACCCTTGAAACTTAAATTCTTAAACTTGCACAATTTCTTCTCAATCCTTCCTTTGTGCTTTCTCTCTTCTTTGTAGGTCATCTTCTTCTGCTTGTCTCACTATGTGTCGTGCTTCCTTGTCTAGTGCGTCTCACCGTCTTGTCTTCTCGTCATCTCACTGTGTGCGACTCACTCAGGTTAGATTTGGTTACGTATATTGTTCCTGTGATGTTATTGTTCCTTGTTCCGTAGATTGTTACTAATAGTGTTTATGTATTTTGTAATATTTATTGTTCCTGTATCTCCTCCTGTATCTGTTCCCGTAATATTTCTTGTTCCTGCAATATTTTCTTGTTCCTGTTATTCCTGTAATATTTTTTGTTCCTATAATATTTTCTGTTCTTGTAATATTTCTTGTTCTTGTAATATTTCTTGTTCCTATAATATTTCTTGTTCCTGTAATATTTCCTGTTCATGTCATATTTGTTGTATTGTAATATTCACTGTTCCAGTAATATTCACTATTCCTGTAATATTTCCTATTCCTGTAATATTTCCTATTCTTGTAATATTTCCTGTTCCTATAATATTTTCTATTCCTATAATATTTTCTATTCCTATAATATTTCTTAATATTCTATATGGTTCCTAGTATATATTTCAATAAAAGATGTTACGAGAATGATCCTTTTGTGTTAGCTTCTCAAGTCCAACAATGCTTTTATACTTTTATATTCAAGATCCTTTAGAAGAAAATAGACATTATGTTATGAAAAAGGTTCCAAGGGATCTATTTAACATGGGTGACCGATTTGACCTATCAAATGGTAACGAACTGAATGTTGCAAAAAATGATAATGAACTAAATTAGGTTAGGCATGACATGCCTGTCACAATATTTGAGAGGTCTTCTAATGTTCAACAAGAAAATACTTCTAAAGATGATTTTGATGATACTTTATTTGACTTTATGGACTAATAAGGGTAATATAAATTTATATTTTATAGTAATTTATCTTTTTATCTTACTACACCCAAAGTACCTTTGAGATAGCGAATAATACGTTCTCCCACTTGGAACACAGTCTTTAGGTGCTCTACATCAAGCAAGAAGGAGAAGTGCTCCTTTGCGAAGGCGGCTTAGCTAACCTTGGCCATGTGATCAAGAATGGTACGATCAGGATGGACGAGAAGGAAGAAAGTTCAGGCCATCAGAGAGAGAGTGGGAGCCTCCTACCAACCAAGGTATCTGAGTGACGGTCATTCCTTGGTTTGGTGAATGACTATCGGCAGTTCATCAAGGGATATATCTTTTAATTGTTATAAATTTACGGTCATGTATTATTTTTTTAACCATTATTCTATATTTTCAGTCAATGGACAAGGAGATAACCTCAAAACTCAAAATGAAAGCTGCATACAAGGGGCCAAGAAATATTAGAAATGTAGACTTACTTACCTGAAGTTAAATCAAGTAAAGAATTGCTTAGAAGGTTCCAAATCAAGCTTAAGACAATAACAGGTATTGCTGGTGCAGGTAAAGAACCTATGGTTGCTTCTAAAGGACAATTCAATTTGTCTAATTTTGAAGTAGGAAGTAACAATAAAAAGAATACTCCTAAACCCTAAACCCTTAGAACTAAGAGTATTCTTTTTATTGTTGCCTCTACTTCAAAATTAGACAAATTGAATTGTCCTATAAAAGCAACCATACTATTGTTTTCTTATACTTGATTTGGAACCTTCTAAGCAATTCTTTACTTGATTTAACTTCAGGTAAGTCTACATTTCTAATATTTCATATTTCTTGTCCCCTTGTATGCAGCTTTCATTTTGAGTTTTGAGGTTATCTCCTTGTCCATTGACTGAAAATATAGAATAATAGTTAAAAAAATAATACATGACCGTAAATTTATAACAATTAATAAATAAATGCAAAATTTATAAAAAGATATGGAGTAAGATAAAAAGATAAATTACCATAAAAATAAATTTATATTACCCTTATTAGTCTATAAAGTCAAATAAAGTATCATCAAAATCATCTTCAGAAATATTTTCTTATTGAACATTAGAAGACCTCTCAAATATTGTGACAGACATATCATGCCTTTCACCATCATTTTTTGCAGCATTCAGTTCGTTACCATTTGATGGGTCAAATTGGTCACCCATGTTAAATAGATCTCTTGGAACCTTTTTCATAACATATTGTCTATTTTTTTCTCAAAGATCTTGAATATAAAAGCATTGTTGGACTTGAGAAGCTAACACAAAGGATCATTCTAGTAACATCTTTTATTGAAATATATCCAAGTAAGTCCATATTAGGAACCATGTACAATATTAGGAAAATATTACAGTAATAGTAAATGTTACCAGAACAGGAAATATTACCAGAACAAGAAATATTACACGAGCAGGAAATATTAAAGGAACAAGAAATATTACGATAACAAGAAATATTACGAGAACAAGAAATATTACGGGAACAAGAAATATTACGGGAACAGATAAAAGAGGAGGATACAAGAACAATAAATATACAGAATACATAAACACTATTAGGAAAGGAACAAGGAACAATAACATCACAGGAACAATATACGTAACCAAATCTAACCTGAACGAGTCGCACACAGTGAGACAACGAGAAGACAAGACGGTGAGACGCACTAGACATGGAAGAAAGACACATAGAAGATGACCTACAAAGAAGAGATAAAGCACAAAGGAAGGATTGAGAATAAATTGTGCAAGTTTAAGAATTTAAGTTTCACGGTTAAGAATAGGGTTTTAAGAACTTGGGGAGAAAAATTAATTAAAAAAATTAGTTAAAAATATTAATAAAAAATTAATTAAAAAATATAATTAAAAAAATAACATTAAAAAAGTTTAACTTAAAAAAAATTAATTCACAAAAATTTAATTAAAAATAATTTAATTTTTGTGGCAACCTTATATTAAGTATTGCCTTTTTAAAATAAGTTTTGACCACATTATTTTTACCTGTTGTAAATTAAGTGTAGTTTAAAGTAAAAAATAAATAAATAATTTTAAGAATTTAAGTTTTAGGCTTTTAAGAATTTAACAAAAAATTAATTAAAAAATTTAATTAAAAATTTTAGTTAAAAAATTAATTAAAAAAATAACATTAAAAAAAATAAACAAAAAAATTAAATTAAAAAAAATTAATTAAAAAAATCAATTAAAAAATTTAATTAAAAATAATTAATTAAAAAAATTAATTAAAAAAATTCAATTATTTAGAATAAATTAAAACCAACCAATAAATAATATGATTTAAAATAATAATTTATATAAATTGTAACCATGTTTTATCACATGTTACCTTTTAAAATAAATAACAATTTTCGTTTAATAATTAAATATAAATAAAATAAAATTTATAATATAGATAATATATTAAAAAACCATTATTTATTTATTAGTTTAGGCCACATTTTTTTTATCTATTATAAATTAATGTGGTTTAAAGTAAAAAAATGGTGTAGTGGCATTCTGAACCTTCATGATGCAGGTTATTCTATTCATTTTATGTGCTTTCAATGTATATAAACATATTCGGATTGAATTAAGTAATGCAACATAAATTTTCTCCTCTCATGTTATCTTCTCTCATGTCCTCTTCCTTTGTTTATCCCTGCCTTTTGTTGTCATTTATCGTAACACCGTGTAAATCAACGGTAGAGAAGATATAGGAATTCAACATTGTCAAGGTTTTGCTTAAATTTATCAGATTTTATTATGCTAAATCACGCTTTAAACTTCTTAAAATACAAAAATATATTGTAAATACATAAAAAATTATTATTAATTTTTTTAAGTTTTACATAATATTTTTGTTATTTTCTTTTATTTTTCTATAACAATTTTTATTGATATTTAATGTTATACATATTGTATTAATTTATTTTTTATTTTTTAAAGGTAAAATATATTTACAATTTTACTTTGATTCCTGATTTAATGGTTTATTATGTTTAAATTAAAAAATATTTTCTTTTTTATTATAATCTTAACATTATAACCTTTATTGATAACGAATCAATTAATGTAATTTTTTAAGTACAATGGATGTCAAATTATTAAAACATTACTGATAATCACGAGTATAATACAAACATATAATGAATTAATATATATAATATTCATATTATAATTTTGAAGTTAAGTACAATATTTTTATTATTCAGCTCATAATATATCTCAAATTTTAAACAAAATTTCTCTTTTTAATATTACTATAAACTATTATAAACTATTAATTAACTTTATCTATATTATTATTTACTCTTATAATAACATACCAACATTACAGTATCAATTGAAATAAAATATTTTAAGTTTTTTTTAAAATTTATAATATAAAACACAACCTAAAGTTGATTTATAAAGAATCATATAAATTATATTTAATTTTTAATTTTCTTTTTTACATAATTTAAATTAGGGAGTTTTATAACAAAAGAAACGTAAACAAATTTGAAAATATAAAAAAATTAAAACACAAAATTGAAATGCAATTGAATTGTAGAAGCAAAGTTAAAATTGAATTGATAAAAAAAATAATTAAAACATAAAATTATATGAAGAAACAAAATTGAAACATCCATCTATAAATCTAAATGTATAAATGTATGAGTGGAATATAATTGTATTTAAAGAAAACACTAATTTAAATTTAAATAATTTTTTATTACAAAACATATGAAATAATCATTCAACGTAAAAAATTAAACTTTAATAAAAATATAATTTGAATATTAAAAATATAGCAAAAGTAAATCATAATCATATAATTACACAAATTCAAAGTACTTGTAAATCAAATGATACAAAAATTTAATTTCTTAATTCATATAATCTTTTATTTGCAGATTGAAAAATATATTAGTCTTTAATACAAATATTTTTGTATGTGTAGAAATAAAAAGAAAATTCGAAAAGGTAAAGAAAAGAAAGAGAATCCAAAGAGACAATTTGTTTCTAATTTAAAATGAAAATGTAAAGTGTTTAAAATGTCCTAAATAAAGAATAAATAAATCAAGAACAATACAAGTAATTATCTTAAAAAGTTAGATTTTAGAAATAGAGAAATTTTATTTCTATGATTCTTAACTTCGAAGAGAGAGTAAGGAAAAAAAATAACAATACATAATCTAATTATTTATCTTTTTGAAGAAAAACTTCCTTAAAAACCTTGACATCAAGGCTTGCTAATTCAGTTCCATTCTTCTCTTTTTATTTTTATTCTCTACCAGCCTTATCCTTGATCTCAATAGCAGACGCACGTAGATTCCAAGGGTGTAAATGCATCCCCTCACATTTAATAAACCATGTTTTTTATTTATTTATTTAACTAACCCTTTCCCAAAGATTTGAAACATGCTGCCCATTGCCTTCATTAAGATATTTAAATTGTCCCCACTAACTTAGGGTCCTAGGTCCACCACTGCTTGATCTCATAATTTATTTTTTATAATATAATATTTTAACTTTTTAACTTATCTTAATTATTAAATTCTTTCATAAATATATTATTATTCATTTTGATAATTTATTTTATTATAATCTAATAATTAAGATAAATTAAAATCACAAAGAAAAAAAAATTAGAACAACTTGGATATTATCCAAAATTTCTTCATATCCTATCTCTCTCATTTAACTAGGAACTAGACGTCTCTAATACCATTAAATATGACGAACCCAAAATATATCTATTTTATATCTATAACAGAATAATAATTTACTCATACATTATTAATAATTTTGAAATATCATAAAAAGTAAACGTCCAAACACATAAA
This sequence comes from Macrotyloma uniflorum, assembly GCA_016859785.1. NCBI lineage: Eukaryota > Viridiplantae > Streptophyta > Magnoliopsida > Fabales > Fabaceae > Macrotyloma > Macrotyloma uniflorum. The sequence goes on along the minus strand of BDMB01000080.1, from coordinate 797,635 downwards.
ATATTCACTTTACATAAATAAGGTTTATCACTTGAAAATAAAAAGTCTTTAAGAAAATCATAACAAAATTTATTCTCCTTTGAATAAAACTTGAAGTTACTAATTAGCTTTAATCTACATTATTATCTTCTCTCGTGTCAAGACACGATCATTGCAGTATCAACAAAACAACAAACACAAACAATAAAGATAAGCTAATATAAACAAAACCAATCAAAATAATAATAATTTGTATAATCCACATTATCATCATCTCAATCATATATTCAAGCAAAGTCAAGTATTTAAATAATCACAATAAAGCAATTCTATTACATACGTTCATCACATACATTCTTTCCAATACACCTAAAGTAGTAGACAAATCCTTCTGAAAAATTATATTGAGTCCTTAATCTTAGAGACTAACTTCTACTCATGCCTACTAGTTATCAAGCTATAAACACAACCCATTCATATTTTTTTTCACCTTAAGATGGTAATCCTTTCAGAGTTTTTTCCACCTCAAGATTATACGTCTATCCCTATTTTGGCAACAGCATGTCACGGTGATTTCTACACACACCTACCAAAGAATAGATGACTCCTCCCACCCCAATAATAAGTGCAATTGAAACCTCCAACAACTTTCACCACATGGTACTCTTGTCTATGTGACTAGAATACCATTGAAGTTTGGATATCCCTTTTAGAGACATCAAGAATTTCATATGTACACTAAAGCTACCCCAAATAGTACCCTATGCTAACTATCTGGCTCACACACAAATAACACATAATCGAGTTCACAATCCATCACAATCTCATAGGATCACTTCCATCTCAAACACACAACCATCTCATCTCATTGACACCACTATTATCTCAATCTCATAGGCGCCTTTATTGGCACCGTGGTCAACACAATTCTTTGTAACCTCAGTCACAACTCATAATTGTAATTCACATCACTATCACAATTCTCATTTTATAATCAAATTCCAATTGTAATACATCACAAAATCTCACATCATATAACTCAATAGTTTAACTATACAACAAATATCTTATCACATTTTATCATATTGCACATCTATTACTTTTTTAATACAAATTAGAACATAAATAATTATCCAAAAATAATAAACTTCTGCTCAAATAAAAATAGTTCCGAAAGCAGTTTGCTCATCTTGGCAACATGACCTTTAATCACTAAAAATTTCATGTCTTAGGTTTTACACATTATTTTTGCATGAAACAAAAATCATTGTTTAGCTAACATTCAAGGCTAAAACTTTTATGAATGACAATTTTCCAATTTAGTAACAAAAGTATTCCAAAATGGGTTCGTAATTTTATAGAAAATTAATTTCCTGACAGTTCGACCTTTAATTACAAAATAAATTGTGTCTTGAGTTATACGTATCTTTTTCACGTGAAATACTAGTCATGAGTTAGATAACATATAAGGCTACAACTTTTATAAAGTTCACTTTTCGAAATTAGAAATAAAAACAAGCCAAAACAAAATCACAATATTAGAGTGAAACTCAATTCACACTTTCACATCTAATAATCATATAATTCTCTTTAATTTCATATAAGAATACATCAATACACGTAATCATCCTATAAATCATGAATAATTTTACTTAATTAACTTTTCTTTTTACTTTTAATTTAAGTCTTAATCTTCAAATTCTAAGATGATTCTCAAGGTCTTACTTGATTCTACAAAAACTCATTTAATAATTTCAATTGGTAAAATTTGTTCTTTACATTAAAATTAATCTTATGATGCTTTCGGATTTTCAATCAGATAAGATATTGTTAAGAACTTATTGGAAAAATTTAGAAAGGTTTGAAATAAGCTCAGAGAGTAGAGATTTAGGATTTTCTGAAAAATAAATAAGAAGATTAGGATCTCTCCTTCCTAAACAAGCAGCTTTCCTAATATCTCACTATTATAATTTTGTAATTTTTAAAAGTAATTTAATTATTTTTTAACTGCAAATTATATCTAAAACAAAAGTGATTTAACACTTGTTATATGTAATATGTTTTATATTGTCGATGATTCTGATAATTTATTTTTAATTTTAAAAGAGAAAAAAATATATTTTTAAGAATCCCAATTTTATTTTTAAAATAACAACAAACTAAAATAAATAATTTAAAAAATAACATTTTGGTAATAAACTTTTAAATCCAAATTTATGGGTGATGACGAATTTAATTTCAATAGAAACTAACTTAATAGAGAGGAAAACGTTAAAACTAAATATATTCTACTTTTTCGTAGAAAGGAAAAAAGAAAAGTTATATTTATTATTTTAATGTAATTTCTCTTAATTCGCCTACAATTGATGATACTTTTACATTAAAATAGAAACTATTCTATTTATCATGGGAATATTTGTAAGCACTCCATGTAAGTTAGTTCTAATGAGATAGTGACTTAAGTAGTGAAGGGTGAAAATGTTTGGTAAAGTTTTAAAAAAGGTTATAAATAGATAAACTTAACTTTTCAACCTTCATTATTTCAAAATCCACTATCTCTCTAAAATTCTTTTCTCTTAAAATTCTCTACCTTCTCTCTAACCTTTCTCCCCCACCTTTCATCTTTTTCAAGATCCAAGCATATCTTTGTGAAACTCTCAAGGAGTATATTCTTTTGGACCGATTGGAATCTCGTTTTGGGTAAGTTGTTCGTGCTCTATTTTACTCTAAGGGTTAGAGTTTATGGCTTTTTTTGGGTGTTTTGAAACCCTTTCTTGCATGTGAACCTTTTCATCTTTGATTTGCCCTAAAAAGGAGAGAATTTCATAGTAATGATTTTGATTTTGTTGATTAGGCGTTCTTAGAGCACCTTATAACCCTTGGAAGTGTGGCCAGTGAAAGAAAACTACAAACTATTTTTAGGAGTCTTTTGAGGTGAGGGAAGTTAGAAATCTAACTTATTTTGTGAAATCTATTTGAATTTTTGAAATGCGTGTTGTATGTTATTTTTACTGTGCTTGGATATATCTGGAATGCTTATTTGTGTGTTGGATTTACGTTTTTGTAGTTCTGAAGGCCCTAATGTTGAGCGGATTTGTTTTAGAGGTTCTCAGGTTAAAATTCGTTGAGCAAAGAACCCGACGCTGAGTGGATGATGCGCTTAGTGTAGAGAACCTCCGTTGAACGCATTTTATAAAAATATAAATTCGCTACCAATATGAAATAAGGTATCCAGCTTCAATGTGGATCAAGATCATGTAAACTAAGACCATATGTGGTGAGAGAGGTCAATGGAGGTCCCATCATTTACTCAAAGGAGGAAGCTAGATGGGGCTACCTTGATGTGGTGTTAGGTATGAGTAACGAGAGGATGACTTTGAGGTGAAACAGACTCAGTTAGTCAGTTGTGATAAGACCCGTGGTCTTGTATTTGAAACATCAGGTATTAGCCTTAGATGTCCGAGATCAATACGGTCTTTTGGAAGGCGTTAGTCTTGATTGTGTGATGTGTGAATTTGGTTATGTGTAAAGCCTGAGGTAGGTCCTTACACTTGAATGTGATTGTAGAAAATATTTTGTGGAATTTATTGAAATTATTCATGCTCTTTTGTATTACTAGTTTACTCTGCTTGTTTTATTGTCTTTGTTTTACTATTATGATCGTGTATTTTGTATGAGAGTAAATGTTAAGTTAGGAGAAAGTTCCTCCATAAGAAGACAGTTAGGATTAAGAATTCATGTAATAGTACCCTAATATTATACCTTATGGATCATTAAAAAAAATTATTTAATTTTATGAAACATTATTTTAAAAATATAATAAAATCATTATTTTAAAATATTGAAATATTATGAATAGTTTTAGTATAAAATAACACTTTATAGTTCGATAGAATACTTGCCACTCATGAGAAGAATTTTTTTTTATTCACTCTTAAAAAATATGGTTAATAATTTTAAACCAATATATACAATTATTTTGAAAATTGGAAAAAAAATTATAATATTTAATGTATTAATTTAAAGCAGAAATTTAAAATTAAAAAAAAAATATTGATAACAAATTTAGTAATTAATTTCAAAATTAAGAATCATTCATGATTATTGATTTAACTCACATAATTAATTACTAATTTCAGTTACAAACTTAGTCATTAATTCAATCACTGATTAAGTTCGATTCACTTACTAATTTAGTTATTAATTCAATTATCGATTTAATTATATAATCAGCCATTTCATATTAGTAATCAACAAGTGATCAATAGAGATTAATTATTAGTTTAATCACTAATTTAATTAATAGTCAATTTTAATAATTTAATAATCAAAATTTTAGTCTCCATTCACTATTAGAAAAATGAAGATTTATATTAGTAATTTTAGGTTATTTATATCGGTTATGGAACCGATGTAAATAAGACCGATGTAAATTTAAAAACAAATTTACATCGATTATGAAACAACCAATGTAACAAATTTACATCGGTTATGAAACAACCAATGTAACAAATTTACATCGGTTATGAAACAACCGATGTAAATTTTTTTCTCTCTCTTTCTCTCTCTTTCATCATTCTCTCTCTTTCGCTAGCACTTCCTTCAACCGATGAAACAACACCATCCACCACCCACCACCCAACAATTTGCAATATGAATTAATGAATTTCTAACCTGAAACTATCCCTGTAGTAGGATGCACATGAAGCTCAATTTTGGCTCCTTGCATTCGTTTACGGGCTAAACCCTTTAGCCTTGTTGGTGCTCTCTTTTTNCAACTAGTCTAATCATGTAGAGTTAAAATACATACCAAAATGTCATGCCAAATTAAGTCCTTAGTATCCTGTGGAACTTCTTTCCAAGCCAGAACTAAAATACTAATCTTGTCTCGTGCAAGTGTCCCCAAATAACTTGTAAATTCTGCTTTATTTGGTCCTGAAAAATAGTACAAAAATAAAGAAATCAAGCAAAATATGTAAATAGATAAATTTATTGACAAACGATTTGCAATATGAATTAATGAATTTCTAACCTTAAACTATCCCTGTAGTAGGATGCACATGAAGCTCAATTTTGGCTCCTTGCATTCGTTTACGGGCTAAACCCTTCAGCCTTGTTGGTGCTCTCTTTTTTCTGGATGTAGCCTGTGAACCAGATGATGTAGTAGGAGTAGAGCTTGGTTGACTATCCATGAGTCTGTTAAAAAAAACAAATAATCAATGTCAGTTACCAAAATGATAATAAAAATCAATTTAAAACAAATATTAATAAACAAGTAAATAAACATAACTTATATAGAAATGTTTTCCCATATGCCTTCATCATGGTCATCACGAGTAGCCTGAACATCATCTTGTTTAATGTGTTCATTATTAGTAGGCATACGTGTTGAGAAAGAAAAATTATCCCAAAACTGAAGAGATGAATCATCAACATTGTGAACATTTCTGCCATGGAGAACAACAGACCAACTTTCATCAATAGGGTCTTTCACATAAAAAACTTGGGTTGCTTGTTTTGCCATGATGAAAGGTTCATCCTTATGACCCAACTTGCTAAGGTCTACCATTGTAAATCCCATTTCATCAGTTCGCACACCAGTGTTAATATCAACCCACTTGCACTTAAAAACAGGAACCTTAAACTTGGTATAACTAATCTCCCAAATGTCTTCAATCAATCCATAGTAACTTGTGGATGCAACAACAGGATTTTTATCATGTCTACTAGAAAAATGCATGGATTGAGCTTGAAGAGTGACCCCACTATTCTGCATGGTACTGTTATCATCTTGTGACTTTGTGTAAAAGGAACAATTATTGATATCATATGCAGTATAAGTAAAGACATTATATTTAGGCTCATTTGCAAGACATTTTAATGTTTCAGAAGCACTGGCATCACTGAACACTTTTTCTTTAAACCATTTTAAGAAAGTCTTATTATGCTCATTGACCAATGCTTTTTCATTCATCCTCAGATTTTTTTTCTTCAACAGTGATTGGTGTTCATATATGTAAGGGAGGACTTCATCAGTGTTGTTCAATATATACAAATGTGCTTGAAGTAATTCCTTTAGGAGAATGAATTTAACTTTTAATCCTTTTGTACCCTCCCCTTCATATCTATCCTTATGACGAGACTTAGGAATCCCAACAGGTTTTGCTTTGGACATGTAATCAGAACAAAATTCAATAGCTTCTTCTGCAATGTACCTTTCAACAATAGATGCTTCTGGACGATATGGATTCTTGCTATACCTTTTTAAAATCTTCATGTAACGTTCAATTGGGTACATCCATCGTAAATAAACAGGGCCACACAATTTGATTTCCCTAACTAGATGAACAATCAAGTGAACCATTATGTCAAAAAAGGATGGAGGAAAATACATCTCCAATTGGCATAGGATAATAACAGCCTCATTTTCTAACTCATCCAACTTGCTGGGATCAATCACTTTAGCACATATAGCATTGAAAAAGAAGCACAAACGAGTTAACACACTTCGGACATTCTTTGGCAAAATGCCCCGTATAGCCACAGGTAGGAGTTGTTGCATTAAGACATGACAATCATGAGACTTTAAGCCAACCAATCTGAGATCATTCAATGATACAAGGCTCTTAACATTTGAAGAGTATCCCTGTGAAACTTTCACACCTCGTAGACACTGACAAAAACTCATTTTCTCTTTCTTTGACAAAGTATGATATGCAGGAGGCAAATATATCCGCTTACCTTCCGATCTTGGATGTAATTGTGAACGAATACCCATCTCTAACAAATCTTGACGGGAACTTAATCCATCCTTTGTCTTGCCTTTAATATTTAATAGTGTGCCTATTATACTGTCACATACATTTTTCTCCACAGGCATGATATCTATACAATGTCTAATATCTAAATGGCACCAATACGGAAGATTAAAAAATATTGACCTCTTCTTCCACAACATTTTCTAAGTAGACTTCTTTTGGGTCTTTCCAAACATAACATTTATGTCCTTCACCAGACCATAAACTTGTTCACCAGTTAATGGTGTGGGTGCAATTGCATGTTCTTGACATCCATTAAAAGCTTTTTTCAATCTCCGATATGAGTGATTAGGTTTGAGAAATTTCTGATGCCCAGTGTAAACAGTCTTCTTTCCATGCTTCAATTGTAGGTAGCTTGTTTGTTTTTGACATATAGGACATGCATGATGTCCTTTAACACTATATCCACTCAAGTTGCCATATGCTGGAAAATCATTAATAGTACAAAACAACATTGCACGTAGCTTGAAACTTTGTTGCTGAAACCCATCAAACACATCAACACCTTCTTCCCATAACATTCTCAAGTCCTCAATCAAGGGACTTAAATAAACATCTATGTCATTCCCAGGTTGTCTTGGTCCCGCAATCATCATACATAACATCACATATTTTCTCTTCATACATAACCAAGGAGGCAGATTGTAAATTGAAAGGAGTACAGGCCATGAACTATGGTTGGTGCTTAAGTTGCCAAAAGGATTCATCCCATCTGTAGCAAGTCCAAGCCTTAGGTTTCTTGCCTCACTACTAAAATCTGGAAACAAATCATCAATTCTTCTCCATTGTGGAGAATCAGTCGGATGACGAAGCATGCCATCACAATTTCTATTATTTGCATGCCATGTAAGATTAACTGCATCGTTTGCATTAGCAAACAATCTCTTGAACCTTGGAACGATTGGAAGATACCATAAGACCTTCTTTGGGGAGGCTTTCTCTATAACATCTTCATCACTATTATCCATACCATTTTTCACTTTATAGCGTGATAGCCCACAACGAGGACACTTGTGCAATGATTCAAACTCTTTTCTGTATAGTATACAATCATTAGGGCAAGCATGTATTTTTTTGTACTGTAAACCCATGGGACACAAAACCTTCTTCGCCTCATAGTGACGGTCCGGCAATGTGTTGTCTTTTGGAAGCATTTGCTTTAACAATTCGAGTAACTCTGTGAAACTTGTATCACTCCAACCATTTTTTGCTTTTAAATTCATCAATCTCAACACTGCTGATAAACGTGTGAATCTTGTACAACCAGGAAACAACGGTGTCTCTGCATCACGACTTAAAGCATCATACACATGTTAATGTGCTTGTTGAAAAGACTCTTGCCCCACGTCACGAATCATGTCCTCTATTTCATCACCCATTTGTACATCAGATTGCTCAGTTTGAGACATAGTATGAGACACAGTTCGACTTTCTTTATGTTCACCATGCCATATCCATGTTGTATAACTTGTTAGAAACCCATCACATATCAGATGGTCCCGTATTTCATCAATTCCATGTCGCCTCCCATTTAAGCAGTTAACACAAGGACAATAAAACTTCCCATTCAAATCTGCTCGATTTCGTTGAGCAAAATCCAAAAATTGTTCAACTCCATTTTGATACTCATCAGTAAACCGTCTTGCTAGCATCCAACTACGCTCCATGTATACTCTTCTGTTATATACAAGGACAATGAAATGGGGTATAAAGTTTGACCAAACTAAAAACTATAATTAATTGACCCATGAGCAAAGTACTCATGGGTCACGTTCGATATTGGAGAGTAAACTTAACAATTTTTTCTTTCAAGTTAAAAGGAATTCTACAATAATTAATAGTCACTCCTACATAATTGAAGTTCCATTTATTCAGTAAAACCAAAGAATGTCTCTCCTCTTCTTCATTTTGATTTTTACTATTTAATATCCATCAAATAATTTAATCACTACACTTAAAATTGAAAAGAATGAAATAATTTAAAGGGCCTCATCATCCCACTCTCATGATTACACATATATATTATGATACAATGAAAATAGAATGACAAAGCCTATACTCATAATTGAACATGCACATGTAATAATCCTAATTACCACTTAATTCCAATAATCCTAATTACCACTTAATTCCAATAATCCTAATTTAAACCCTAAACCCTAAACCAAAAATCCTAATCCCTAACCCTAAACCCTAACCCATAACCAAAAACCCCTAAACCTACAACACCAAAATTCAAAATACTCCTAATAATAACAGAACCAAAACCACCACACATCACATTTTGCCAATCATAAAAATCTAATACAGCATTACTCCAATGACAACAGAAAAATTCGTAAAAAGCCTACTATTAACAAATCAAAGCTCAAAGCCAGCATCAGCAGTTTTAGATTTCAAACCTAATCCGTCAAACAGATTTCCTAAATTCACAGAGGTAACCCAGAAAATTAAAAAATTAACTAACCTGTAACAAACAAAGCTACATTGAGTCACTCTCAGCTCCAAATTCACAGACGCAACAAACAAAGGAAAGCAAGAACAGAAGAACAAATATGAAATTGCACCAACAAAGCAGAAGCAGTAAACATCCAATGCAAAGCAACAGAGACAAAGACAGGAACAGTAACAGTAAACATCCAATGCTATTGACAATGCGAATAGTAGAATGGAAAGAGTTAGTAGGTACCAGGGAGAGATGCAACGATGTAAATAATCTCAACGAATCTGCAAAGGTTTTATAGGAATAGGCGGACCGATTAACTACAGGCAGAGAGGAAACAAATGAGAAGAACAATGGAAGCGTCAATGGTGTGAGAAAGGAAACTCTGTGGGAGAAAGGGAACTCTGTCGGAGAAAGCGAACTCTGTGTGAGTAAGAGGCTTCTGTTCGAAGCTGAGATATAAGAGATATCTTACATCGGTTCTCAAATTAACCGATGTAAATAATTACATATTTACATCGGTTCTATTGCCAACCGATGTAAATATATCATTATTTACATCGGTCTCAACAGAACCGATGTAAATAGGTCCTTATTTACATCGGTTGGCCAAAGAACCGATGTAAATAATCTTTTCAAATAATTTTCAAAAATGCCACTGGTTTTCATATTTACATCGGTTTGTCTAAAACCGATGTAAAAATGACATATTTACATCGGTTGGCAATAGAACTGATGTAAATAATCGTTTCAAATAATTTTCAAAAATGCCACTGTTTTTCATATTTACATCGATTTTACTGAAACCGATGTAAAAATGACATATTTACATCGGTTGGAAGTGGAACCGATGTAAATAATCGTTTCAAATAATTTTCAAAAATGCCACTGCTTTTCATATTTACATCGGTTTTACTAAAACCGATGTAAATATGTTATTATTTACATCGGTTCTTCTGACAACCGATGTAAATAGTCGATCAGGTTTACTTTTATTTACAAAAATGCCACCGCGTTTCATATTTACATCGATCTTGCTAATAACCGATGTAAATTAGGCGATGTAAAATCTACTTTTTCTAGTAGTGTTTCAATATAATTATTCTTCTACTAAGATGAAATAAATTTATAGTTAATATTATTTTTACAGAAATTAAATCAAATTAATTTAAAAAATACAAAAAACAAATGAATAAAGTACATAATATAAACTATATATTAGAATAATATTACCTTAGATAAAAAGTAATGGACTTAAAAAGCTAGAATTTAGAAGAGGAAAAAAAAGAAATGGAGAAGTTTTGTTTCTATTGTTCTTAACTTCGAAGAGAATGAAAGAATAGAGTGAGAAAAAAAAAATGAGAACAAGACAATATAATTATTTATCTTTCTAAAGATAAAACATTTTTAAAAAACTTGAGAAGTCTCTTTTTTTCCCTTTTATTTTTAACTCTAACATACTTATCCTTCATTTCATAATTTATTTTTTATAATCTAATATTCTAACTTTTTAACTATCTCTTGATAAATATATTTCGGTTACTTTGACTATTTATTTATTTATAATCTAATAATTAAAATAAATTAAAATTTTAAATTATTGTATTAAGAAAATAATGATGTAGATGAAATCTTTAACTCTTATGAAATATTGCATGTGATACATGTTATTATATAATGTTATATATATCTATCCATTTCTACATGTTATATATAAAAAAATATTTAGATATTATTTTTAAAATATAAATTATATTTGTTTTAGAGTTACTTTTTTTATGTTTGGTTTCAGTGCTATCTATTGTAACGTCTCAACATTTAATTGGTCAAATATTATTTTTTTCTTTATATTACTGTTGTCGGAAATAAGAAAAAAGAAACTCAAAAACTATACATTGATGCTTGATATTCATCCTCCAACCCCACAAGTCATTAATCAGCTTAAATAATTTATTAAGCACAAATAAAAAAAATAAAAAACTCACTTATTCTAATTTATATTTGAATTGAAAGTTATAATGTGTATAAGTATGTAAAGTGAGATAATGTAATTAAAAGGTAATTTAGTAAAATACAAACGTCAAAATAAAAATTTCCAATCATTATACTAATATATGCTTCGTGGATATTAATTATTAATCTATTAATAAATCTTCTTAAAAAAAAATTTCACTTCAGTATATTTCTTTAGAATCTTTTATATTTCAATATTACATGTCTATCTTTTGATAACCGTATGTTAGGTTTATTTTCACACACTTATAAGAGAATTAATGGCTCCTCCCACTCAATGAGAAGTGCAATTAAAACCTTCAATGAATTTCACCACATGATATTCTTGTCTATGTGATTAGAATATCATTGAAGTTTAGATATTTCCTTCAAAGACATCAAGAATTTCATATATATATATATATATATTAAAGTTACTCCAAATATTATCATGTGATAACTATTTGACTCACACACAAACAACACATAATCCAGTGCACAATCCATCACAATCTGGTAGGAACACTTCCATCTTAGACACGCAGTCATCTCATTTCATTGACATCACTGTCATCTAAATCTCATTGACATCATTACCATCACAAATTTATTGGCACCGTGGTCATCACAATTCTTTGTAACTCCAGTCACAACTCATAATTGTAATTCACATTATTATTACAATTCTCATTTTATAATCAAATTCCAATCATAATATATCACAAAATCTCACATTATATAACTCATTTATACAACAAATATCTTATCACAATTTATCATATTGTACATCTAATATTTTTTTAATACAAATTAGAACATAAATAATTATCCAAAAATAATAAATTTTGCTCTAGTAAAAATAGTTCCGAAAGCAATTCGCTCATCTTGGCAATATGAACTTTAATCACTAAAAATTTCATATCTTAAGTTTTACACATTATTGTTTCATGAAACAAAAATTATTGGTTAGCTAACATTTAGGGCTAAAACTTTTATTAATGACATTTTTTTCAAATTTATAACAAAAGTATTCCAAAATGGGTTCGTAATTTTATAAAAAATCAATTTCCTAACAACTCGACCTTTAATTACAAAATAAATTGTATCTTGAGTTATACATATTCTTTTTTACGTGAAATACTTGTTATGAGTTAGATAACATCTAAAGCTACAACTTTTATGAAGTTCACTTTTCAAAATTAGAAATAAAAACAAGCCAAAATAGGATTACAATATTAGAGTGAAACTCAATTCATACTTTCATATCTAATAATCATATAATTCTCTTCAATTTCACATAAAAATACATCAACACACATAATCATCCAATAATTTTGCTTAATTTACTTTCTTTACCTTTAATTCAAGTCTTAATCTTCAAATTCCAAGATTATTCTTAAGGTCCTACTAAATTTTACAAAATCTCAATTGATAATTTCAATTGATAAGATTAGTTCTTTACGTTGAAATTAATCTTATGATGCTTTCGGATTTTCAATCAGACAATGTGTCTGTGGTTAAGAACCCATTAGAAAAATTTAGAAAAGTTTAGAAGAAGTTTAGAGAGAGTTTAGAAATCTAGGATTTTTTGAAAAACAAATAAAAAATTAGGATCTCTCTCCTTCTTAAACAAATGTGTTAGAGAATTTTCTTAATACTTCAATATTACATTTTTAGAATTTTGAAAAATAATTTAATTATTTTTTAACTGCAAAGATATGTAAAAGAAAAGTGATTTAATAATTATTATATGTAATATGTTTTATATTGTGGATGATTCTGAGAATTTATTTTTAATTTTGAAAGAGAATTAATATTTTCTTAAGAATCCCAATTCTATTTTTAAAAGAACAACAAACTAAAATAAATAATTTAAAAAATAACATTTTGGTAATGAATTTTTAAATCAAAATTTATGGGTTGACATATACATGACGATGAATATAATTGTAACAGAAACTAACTTAATAGAGAGGAAAACATTAAAACTAAAGATATTCTACTTTTTCGGAGAAAGAAAAAAGAAAAGTTATATTTATTATTTTAGTGTAATTTCTCTTAATTCACCTACAATTGAGTATACTTTTACATTAAAATAGAAACCATTATCTTAATTACTTTTCTACAAATACTAAAAATAACAAACATATCATAGTTCTGGATCAATTTTCTAATCATCATTTTTTTTTTTTCTATAGAGTTGAGATTATTTTTTTATCAAATACGTGAATTAACTAGCTTAATTATTGTATTTTCATTTTTATAACTCCAATTACCAACTAGGTTTTCTAAAAATGCTAAGAATAACAAAATAGAATAAAAATGGATGATCGTTGTGATCGATTACTAACGACAACAAGTTACTCCTATAATGAAGTTAGATTTAGAACCATCCATAACATTTTCATCCCCATAATCCTTCTATATAAATATGGCAATGTTGTCTCACTTCGAAAGAAGGACAATAAAAAAAAAGGACTTCATTCTGATTCAAGAGGTCGCAAAGAGAGATAGTGAGAGATCCAGAGGATTTTTCCTTCTCTCTTTGTTCTTTAAGGAATCTCAATTAAATAATAAAAAAAATAAAAAAATAATGGACGATCAACCGAAACTCGAATCCAGTCCGCTCCGGAAAATGGTGGCCGTGTCATCAATCGCCGCCGGTATCCAATTTGGCTGGGCACTCCAACTCTCCCTTCTAACACCATATGTTCAAACCCTAGGTGTCCCTCATGCCTGGGCCTCCTTTATCTGGCTCTGTGGCCCCATCTCTGGCCTGTTAGTTCAGCCCATTGTAGGGTACAGCAGTGACCGATGCAGATCTCCCTTTGGCCGCCGCCGTCCCTTTATCCTCTCCGGCGCTCTTGCCGTCGCCATCGCCATTATCCTTATCGGCTACGCTGCTGATATAGGACACTGGGCTGGTGATGACCTCACGCAGAAAACCCGTCCACGTGCCGTCGCAATCTTTGTCGTTGGCTTCTGGATCCTTGATGTTGCCAACAACATGCTCCAGGGTCCATGCCGTGCCTTCCTCGGCGACCTTGCTGCCGGTGACCAGCGAAAAACGAGAACCGCCAACTCGTTCTTCTCGTTTTTCATGGCTGTCGGGAACATCCTGGGCTATGCCGCTGGATCCTACGACGGTCTCCATAAGATCTTCCCTTTCACAGAAACCGAATCATGCAACGTCTTCTGCGCAAATCTAAAGAGTTGCTTCTTCTTCTCCGTCGTTCTTCTCCTTGTTTTGTGCACTATCGTTCTCACCTGCGTGGACGACCCTCAGTATACACCCTCACATGGGGAGAACGAGGAGGAGAAAGGGAAGGAAAAGGCTTCGTGCTTCTTGGGACAGTTGTTGGGTGCATTCAAGGGATTGCAGAAGCCAATGTGGATGCTGATGATTGTGACTGCTATCAACTGGGTTGCGTGGTTCCCCTATGTGTTGTTCGACACGGATTGGATGGGTCGTGAGGTTTATGGTGGTGATGTGGGACAGAAGGCTTATGATGATGGTGTACATCAAGGTTCTTTGGGACTCATGTTGAATTCAGTGGTCTTGGCTGTGATGTCGTTGGCTGTGGAACCATTGGGTCGCTTGGTTGGTGGAGTGAAGTGGTTGTGGGCCATTGTTAATGTTATCCTCGCTGTTTGCATGGCAATGACCGTGCTCATCTCAAAATTCGCTGCGCAGGAACGTGCACTTAACCCTGCTCTCGTTGGACACCCCTCCATGGGTGTGCAAGCTGGAGCCCTCGCATTCTTCTCCGTCCTCGGCATTCCTCTTGCGGTAAGCTTTCTATCTCTTCTAACCATTCTTGCAACAATAATGTTAGGGCTTTTTGTACAGTTAAAGGTTATTTTTAAACAAAAATTATCTGAAAGGTTAAGTTGACGGGATAAAATCCGGTCAACGTAATTTTTCCTTAACCGTACAAAAGTCTAATCTTAGAGTTTCCTTCCATCAACACTTCTCTTTTTCTTTTTCTCTCTATCCAGATTACGTACAGTGTTCCATTTGCTCTAGCATCTATCTACTCCAGCACCTCAGGTGCAGGCCAAGGTAAATATTACACATACTTACCATTCCTTAGATGTTTATGCTTCAACCAAAATGTGTAACATTCTTCTTTCCTTCAAATTCTCAGGTTTATCTTTGGGTCTTCTCAATGTCGCAATTGTGATTCCTCAGGTTAGAAATCCTCTATTTCATCATATATTGCCATCTACTTACATTTTTGCATGATTCCAGTGCCATTTGGCATCTACTTACATATTTGGTTTTCTCAGATGATTGTATCCGCAATTAGTGGACCATGGGATGCATTGTTTGGTGGTGGCAACTTGCCGGCGTTCGTGTTGGGTGCGGGTGCGGCTGCCCTCAGTGCCATACTGGCAGTTATTCTCCTTCCAACCCCAAGGAAAGAAGATGAAGCCAAGATTGCCAACCTCTCCGCCGGCAGTTTCCATTAATGGCTAGAGTTCCGATTTGCTGTTAGCAAAAGGATGGATTCTTTAGATTTTATTTCGCGCATGTTCGTGTTCGTAAGAAATTAGCTATTAGATACTTCTCAAGTTTCCATAGCTATATCTTCTTCGAATAGCTTTCATGTGCAAAATATTCACATTAATTCTTTTATATATAGTTTCCGGGTGACAATTGCACCCAATTCAGCTAAAACATATTCCTTCCATGTAAAGCATAAAAAAAAAATTATAAATTATATATAAAAGATATATTAAAAATATTATGAAATTATTAATATTTTAAAAAATATTACAAAGTTATAGGTAATATTTTATATTTTTTTATTTATATATATATATATATATATATTATCTTAAATAATATATTTAATTAAATTTAGAGAAATAATATAAATTATGAAGTTTTGATATTTTAAAAAAATAATTTTATTAATATTTTAAAAAATATTATTAATTGAATTTGTTTTTTAAAAATTCGACTTTATTTATATAAATAGGTGTTAAATTCTCTTTATTTTTTATTTTAAAATTTTTCTAATGTTGGGAAAAAAACTTAGAGGACGCGACCGGAGGCAACATGTGAGGAGTTGGACGCGTAGCATCTAAAAGCATCGTGTAGCGTAATTCAAGGTAAGAGTGGGAGTGGGGAATGCCTCATGTGTGGAATGCTTATGAGAATTTTGGGTAGAGAGGTAACCCCTAAGCCTCGGTAGGATTTTGTGTGTGTTGAGGTCATCATAAGCCCTCATAATTATGATGAGTTATAATCTAATAACGAGTTATTTGCGACTTGCATGTTAAATTTGTATTGAATTTTGAGATACTCATGACATGAGATCTTTACGTGTTTGCGAGTTATTTGTGTGTGTTGTGAATAGTCTAAGCTTTGGCTAAGTCAAAGTAAGTGCTGAAGAGATTTTTGGTTTAATTCAAGTTAGAACTTGGTCATGGATCATCAATAGAGTTAACAAGAACTTTGGAACTTTTGCTCAATGGTGTATAAATCCTTTATCTTGTGTTGGGGTAGGTTAAGTCATTCAATAGTAATGGGAGGGATAATTATTTGTTAATTGCTGAATTTTCCGCACATCTTTGTACAATTATGTATTTGTAATTGTTTTTGGTACTTCTGGTACCAATTTTATTAATATATCTATTTTTGCTGATCTAAAAAAAAAAGTCTAAGCTTTGGCTTAGCCGTGTGAAAATCTAAGTTATGCTTGGTCATTCGAGATGTGTGATGAATTGTGCATTTGTGTGTGCGTGAAATTTCAAGTTCTACTTGGTCAGTTGAAAAATTCCAAGTTATACTAGTTAACACTTGGTCAGTTATAAAATTTCAAGCTTGGTCAGTTGAAAAGTCTAGGCATTAGCCTAGCATTACGGAAATTCCAAGTTAAGTCAATTGAAAAGTCTAGGCATTAGGTATTCTCTTAGCATTACGAAAATTCCAAGTTAAGACTTGGTCAGTTGAAAAGTCTAGACATTAGCTTAACATTACGGAAATTCCAAGTTAAGACTTGATCAGTTGAAAAGTTTAGTCATTAGGCATTCGCTTAGCATTACGGAAATTCCAAACTATACTTGGTCAATTGAGATATGTGATGTGTTTGTGTTACATGTTCCGTTCGTATGCGTGTTTAGTTCTGTCTATTTTCTTATAAGTATTTATAACATATGTGACATTAGGGTTTAACACTCTTCTCTTTGTATTTTTGGTATTTTTGTTTGGGTTGAACACTTTTATAGGTGAACCTACGTTCGAGGAGAATAAAGAAGAGTTGGATGATGAAGCCTAGGTTTTCTATGCCTTGACTTCGTAAGTACTCTAATTAGGTATGATGACTCACTGGATGTACTGATTCACGGTCTACCGTCGTTATTCTAGTAGGCAATATTACTCATAGTAAGAGTTTTATCTTGAAATTTTATTTCCTTATTTTTGTAAATTTTTATTTATGAAGCGAATATATTTGAATTCTTTACTTTTACTTTTTATAAATTTTATATTTATTAATTAAAAACGTCTTGAGGTAGAAGGGTGTTACAGTTTGAACCAAAAGGGAAATTCTTGTTTCGAGTAAGATTCTTCAATTGTATGATTCATCTTGTAGCAGAAGTTACATTGCTTTCCATAATTTGGGTTTCCCCTTCTTCCTCTTCCTTATTGTCTCTAAATGTTTGTATTGTTTCTTCCTTTTGTTTTCCAATTCTCCTATGAATTAACAATATTAGTAAAAGATTTGTTTTTAGTAGAGCTACCTCCAATTAATGGGGTAGACTTAACTAAAGTGATCGTAGCAAATAGGGATTGGTTGGTCATTCTGTTAGAGTTCTTCAACCCTTAGAAGTTGGAAGTATTATTCAGTAATAAAATGGTGTAGACTAGATGTATGGGCATATTTTTAACATCCATGATGCCACTATAAAATCAATGGAAATTGTTGAGTACGTTCAATTAAAGATTAGGCTACCGATGGGGGATTGTGCTAATTTCTTAAACCTCGTTATGATAAATGGAGTATTGACACATGTGTCATTAACGAAAGAAACACAAGCGAGCCTCTTCCATCGAAAAGAGGGTGATGAGAACCTCTAGGGGTTAGACGAAGATGATCACCTCTCTAATTGTGACAATTCCAACTTCCACCTTTCGTCTAACTCAAAGTGTTCTACTTAGTGCAAGGGCAAGGTACAGATTGAGAAGACGATTGCATGGTAGAAACCACACTATGTCAACAAGGAGGCCACGATAGGAAGTGGTGTGGACAAGTCAAAGGAAAGTTGCACATTTTGGGAAAGATTGGGTAAGTTTGGTACAGAAGTGGGAAAGGGAAGCAAAGTTTTTACCAGAATGATGGGGAGCACGGAAGATTTGGACTAGGCTCCAAGGTGACAAAAAGGAAAGGCAAGGAATTTTCAGAGCAAGTTGAAAATGATTTAAAGGCTAGGTTGGTTGGTGTAGAAGAGGGAAAGGTTAACCTATAGATGATGATGGAAGAGGAGGGTTATAGGGACGTGCCAAGGGAGCTTTACCAAAATCAATTCGGGGATAAATTTGAGTTTAAAGCGGGGGAAAAGGAAAAGGGTCCAACGACATTGGGCTTGGTCAGGGGGTTGAAACACCTTATGGTTTGAGAATTGGGAACACTAATACCTTCTCTTAGTCAAGTTTAGTGGATTAGATCTTTAACAATGCCAACAACGAAGGGGAGATTGGGCTTCAAATGGTCTATAAAGGAAGTATGGATGATCAGAAGATGGACCTTTAATTGTTAGAGGTTGGGGAGCAAACCACCTAGCCAAACAACGGTGGGGAACTTAAATAGGAAGTTAGGTCAAGTGCAAGGAACATTCTATTAGGGACGATAAATTCAAATTTGAAGGGGTAGGGAGTAATTCTAGGGAATGAGGGGGAGGAGGCCCATTCGAGTTTTTGGAAGGAAATACTGAAACTCACACAGTGAGCTCTTGGACACAGGAGAAGAACACAATGGGGATGATGCCTTTGTGACCCAAAGGGGTATTGCTAGAGGACGTTGTTAGCGACATGATTTAGATCCACATCAAATGGCAATCAGACACACTAAATTTTCTCTAAATTTTGTAATATAGAGCACAACCTAGGTCGAATCCAAGAACTTTTACAAAGTACAAGAACCATTCCTCTAAGTTCAACTTCTACATTGGACCTAGCTACAACTTTTCACTTCTTGCTTTTCCATGTGACAAGATTACCTCTTACAAATGTGAAGTATCTGGAGATTGATCTTCTATCATCAAGAGCATCTGCCCAATCTGCATCAATATAAATCATCACATCCTTATAGTTGGAGTTCTTCTTGAACAGAACTCCTTTCCAAGAGTAGCTTTTATGTATCTTAAAATTTGTATAATCCATGTATTTTTTACCTGGATTGTGTATGAACTAACTAACCACACTAAGACCATAAGCTAAATTTGGTCTAGTGTGAGAAATACATCAATCTCTCTACAAGTCTTTGATATATCCCCTCATTAGATGGAGTTTGGTCTTCTTCAATACACAACTTCAATCCCCTTTCAATTGGAGAATTTGTTGGTTTACATGTTGTTATCTCTCTTTCAACAAATCAATTCCATACTTTTACTAAGAGATAAAAATACTTGATTTTGATATTGAGACCTCAATTCCAAGAAAGTATTTCAAAGGAGAAAAATCCTTCATTTCAAATTTCTTTACCTATTATTCTTTCAATTTCTTGTATTCCTCTAGATCATCTCCCGTAACTATCATGTCATCAATTTAGAAGATAAGAATTGTAATCTTTTCTTTATTTTCTTTAGAAATAAGTTATGATCTTGGTTGCTTTATTAATATCCAAAATTAAGCATTTACTTGGTGAATCTACCAAACCATGCTCGTGACGATTGCTTTAGTCCATAAAATGACTTCTTCAACTTGCATACCTTCTTGCTAATTGTATCCAAGATCTCACATCCTTCTAGTAGCTCTAAATTGTGCTAATTGTTGTAAGGACCAATGAAGGTTTACAACTAGAGATAACAATACTCTAAATTGTGCTAATTTTGGCTACGAGAGCAAATGTTTCAGTATAATTTATTCCATATGCTTGTGTGTATCCATTTGCCACTAACCTAGCTTTGAATCTTTCAATTGTACCATTTGTATTAAATTTCATAGTATACACTCATTGACATCTTACTAATTTTTTTTCCAATTGGACAATCTACCAATTCTCACGTTTCAGTTCTTTGTAAAGATCTCATTTCCTCATTCATATCATCCTTCCACCTAGAGTTAGCTAAGACTTCCTCCATACTATTGGGAATAGATACAATGGATAATTGACTTATAAATGTGATATTTGAGTTAGACAAATTTTGGTTATAAATGTAATTACACATAGGGTATTTGGTCTTACTAGTGAGTCAAGATCATAAGTAAACTTAGGGATACCTCTAGTGACACGATTTAATAGAATTCTTTTTTTTGTATTAGGTTCTTGAGGGGATGATTAGTGTGGTATATCGTCAACATTAATGGAAAAATCTTCAATCTCAACATACTCAAATTCTTCCTCATTTTGTGGTTGTTAATCATTAGATTGTTGCACATTCTCATAAGATTATTACACGCTCTCATCATCTCCTTACACAACTTTGTTATTTCCTTTCTCCAATATAAACTCAGTATCAACTTCTTATGAAACAAAGTCTTAATTTCATCATAATTCTCCTTTTGAATTTCAAACTCACGGAAAAAATATATCTAAGATCTCATGAAAAACCACATTTATAATAGTAAACATTTGTTTGGTTTGTGGGTCTTAGCACCGGTATCCTTTTTGGTGTAGGTAAGAAACACACGCCTTTTAGCTTTAGGAGACAAATTACTTCTCTAATTCTTGTGTAAGTGAACACAAACAAAAATTATATCTGTTAATTTAACTATTTTAGGACTTGTTATTTCATTTATAAGTGATTAAAGAGTTGTTTTATACTTAAGAGACCTAGACGGCGTTTAGTTGATATAGTATAGTACATATATGAGAGCTTCTCCCTAATATATTGTTGGTATGTGAGCTCCAATCAATGTAACTCGGACGATCTCCAATAGATAAAGGTTCTTTTATTCTGCCACCCTATTCTATTGTGGAGCATTTGGACAAGATCTCTAATAAACAATTCCTTTGGCTACTAGAAAATGTTCAAGTTCTAATTGCATATATTCTCCTACATTGTCACTACGTAGTACTTGAACGTGTACTTTGTACTGAGTCTCACCATTTTGAAAAATTTTTAAAATAGTCCTTCAACTTCACTTTTAGACTTCATCAAACATAACCAAGTCATTCGAGTACAGTCATCAATAGCCATTACAAAACATATTGAGTCACCCAATGTTCTAACCTTAGATGGACCCCATACATAAAAGTGAATGATCATAAAAGGAAGATAATTTTTTATTTGAAATTAAAGGAAAAGAAGTTTTGTGACTATTTACAAGCTCACAAACATCACAATATAAAGTTAAAGTGTCTATATCATCAAATACATTTGGAAATAATTTCTTTACGTAACCAAAAGATGCATGTCTTAGACGCTTTTTCCATAACCAAATATCCTCACATTTTCTCACTTCTTTGGATCCTTTTGTTGTTAACACTTGATCAACTCTCTTTGAATCTTTTCTTGTCAAATCCAGCTAATACAACCTTCCTCCTTTAATACCACAATCAATCGTCTTCCTCATTAAAATCTCCTTACAAACACAAGATTTAGGCAAAAAAATTACAACCTTCCTTGCCTAATATCACAATTATGATGCATGGTCACAATTACTAGAGATGCGCATTGCAGAAAGAGAAAAATTATCCTACATCCGTGAGAAGGTGAAGCCTCTAATAGAAGAACATGAGAGTTATGAAAAATGGTATGCTAAAAACCAAAATGTGAAATGATGGTTGTTGATATCCATGAAGCCAAAAATCATGAAAAAGTATCTTTACTTTCCCACTGTCTTCGATATTTGGATTGTTTTATCAAAAGCGTTTTATGATGGAAGTGATGAGTTACAGGTGTTTGTCCTAGATCAAAGGGTATTTACTCCAAAACAAAATAATAATCTCTTAACTAAGTATTATGAAGAGTTGGTTGAGATATTTAGGAAATTGGACCATTGTGACAAATTAGAAATGAAGGAACCCTGATGATTTGAAGTCATAATAGAAGTCAATTGAAAGATTGAGGGTGCATATATTACTTGTAGGATTGGATGATGATTTTGAACAAGTTCGTCGAGAAATATTACGCAAGGAAATGGCACCTGATTTAGAAGAATATTATGCATTGATTAAGAGAGACCGTCTAACGAATAATATTGGAAATAGAATATATGATTTCTGATCCCACAACTACGATGACAAGGAAACCAGCAAAGTAATTAAAAGGTTTTGAACAAGGTAAATACAAATGTACTTAATGTAATAAAGATGGACAATCAAGGAAAGATGCTATGAAATCATAAGATACCTCAAATGATGGGATTATAGTTAGGCATCAAAGAAGAATTCAAAAAGAAATCCAACTACTATTTTGTAACTACCAATGAGAAAGAGAACAATAAAGGCATGATATTTATTACAATTACAAGTAGTAATGATTCTAATGGTAAAGCCTTGATAAGCATATCTACTATTTTGAATAATGCATGGATAATTGACTCTGTGTGTTCTGATCATGTGAATTTTGATGCTAGACAAATTAAAAACCTTAAACTTTCCTCACAATAAAGTAATTCCATAGCCAATGGTAGTAAATCCATTATCATTTGAGAAGGAATTGTCTCTATTTTAAACAATTTGAACTTTGATATTATTCTTATTATTCCTTCTCTAAAATATAACCTATTCCCGATCCCTCAAATAACCAAAGCTCTAGTACTTTGTTCTTATAACATTTTATTTCTACAAATCACAAGCTAAATGTAAGGACCCAATGTGAGTTAATTCAAGTGAGACAATAAGTTTAAGTAGTGAAGGGTGAAAGTGGTTTAGAAAACTTTTAAAAGAGCTATAAATAGAAAAGTTAAATCTTTCAACCTTCATTATTTCAAAAATCACTATCTCTCTAAACTCTCTAACTTTTCTCCATCCTCCTTCATACTTTTCAAGATCCAAGGGCACCAAATTGAAGCTTTTGAGGAGTAGATCACTTCCAACCGATTGAAGTTTTAATTTGAGTAAGTTTTTCTTGCTCAAAATCCCGTTTCCCAAACTGTCATCGTGTTTGCATGTGGGTTCCAACCCCTTGCATGTGACTCTTTTCTCATCAATATGGCTCTAAACTCGCCTAGGTTCTTAGTAGTGTGTTTGGATTGTGAAATAGGTACTTAGATAGCTAATTAGAGCACTTGGAACCTTGTCTTATGAAGTGGAGTGCAAAGTCAATTTGAAACCAAAATAGGTAAGGGAAGCTTATTTTAATATAGTATTTTAGGACTCAAGAATTTGCAATTGGAAGGATTGTTTGTGTTTATTCTTGGATTGATGTCTCATAGATGGAAACCTAGAATCTGGTATTTTAAATGAATTTGAAATTTGTGTAATAGGCCTATATACTATTTTTGGGATTCTGTCTAATTGAGTTGTTTTGAATGAAATGTGGTGACTTTGGCTTGTTTGTTGTTGGTGGTAGTGTGTGATTGTATTCCCAAATCATGTGATTCTGAGTTATTGTATTGGTAGCTACTTAAATGCATTGAAATTGTATTTGGAAGGAATTTTGTTATCCTAAATTAGTGGGATTGGATCATGAATTCTGTAGGAAAGTTGATTTGGTTTGCTTGTTCCATCACTTTTTTTATTATGGCATTGTGACAAACTATTAGAACCCTTAAGAATGCAAATTGATGGATTTAAGCAAGTAAAAACCAGTGTCAACCTTTTACACAATTTAGCTTTGCATAATATCCTCTGGGCATAAGTTTTGTGTGTTGAGCAAATTTAGCTTTAGGGGATAGAGTGCTAATCTGCTGAGCAGATCGGGCAATTCTATTGAGCAAATTTCTTCATGCTGAGTAGATTATCTGTTGAGCGGAATTGGAGCTTGCTGAGCTAATTTTCTTATTCCAAAAAGAGGTTATTAAAGTGAAATTTGAGTATAGTGTGTTGAATGATGATAAATATTATGTGATTTGATGTATGAAACAAAGATGCCATGTATGAATATATCTGCGAAGTATATGTTGGCATGATGCCTTGATACTCCTATTGAAGGGAGTTGAAATATGATAGGAGCATGATAATGGTAATGTAGTGTGTATGGATTTAGGGATATGTTATAGGGTATCTAGACCTTAATGACTTTCTAAGTCACATAGATTAAGATTTACATGTGATGAAGGTTGATGGTGAGGCTAACCTGATGTGAGATGGGTGTAAATAGTTTTTAGGATGATCCTGGGGTGAAAAAGACTCAGTGGTCAGTCGGTTAGGCCTGTGGTTCTAAAATAAATATCTGGTGTTAACCCTAAATATCCGAAATTCATACAGTCTTCTAGAAGATGTCAGTCTTAATTATGAACGTGTTTGATATGTGTAAAGCCTTTGGTAGGCCCTTACACTTGTATAAAAATTTGCATGCTTTCAATTTATGAATTTTAAGAAATTTTAATGATTTGTCATATTTTCACTAACTTACCCTTTCTTATGTATTTGTGTTTGAACTGCTATGATCATGTATTTACATAAGAGCAGATAACATGTCTTTAGGGAAGCCTTCAGTGAGGTAGAGTAAGAACTAGAAAGGCTTCTTATTTATCTAATTTAGAAAGTCAGAAATATTTGTTTAAGATATTTTGACCATGCAATTTTTTTTGGGAAAAATGGAATAAAGATAGAATATAATTTGAGAGTGTGAAATAGATTTTATATATATATTGTTATGTTACACTAAATAGGGAGTCTATAAATTAGGACTAAATTAAAAGAATTCTAATTATATAATATTTTGTATAATTATACAAACCTATAATTTAGTTAATTAAATATCTTCCTCGTAATACAATATATGTTAGGATACAGAGTTGAAAGGGTAAAATTGTGGATTATGATATGATATGAACATAATAATTATACCAAAGAGGTATTATAGTATAAAGATAAGTAATGGATATATTTAATTTTACGACAAGTAAATTTTTTAAGTTTGAAACTCAATGCAGATCTTTTTAAAGTATCTGATGTGGATGAGAGTAACTTAAGAAAGTGTGTGATGTATGTTGGTAGTGACATATTATGAAATTAATTTATTTAAATTGACATTTGAAATAGTATGACAATAATATTAATGATAAGTTAGATTTATAATCTAGATACATTTTAAATTTTATCATCTTATTCTATTTATTTATATATTATTTATTGCATTTTCTTCCGTTAAGAATAAATAATATTGAAGTATTAGATAACCTAAGTAATCAATGTTAATAGGGAATATTTAAAAAATTATATAATATATATATATATATATATATATATATATATATTAGAATTATATAAGGAAATTTGTATTGTATATTGGAATTTTATATAAATTTTCTAAGTAGGATCTTTATAAAAATTAAATTAAATTTCAAAACAACAATTAAATATTTAAATCTATAATAAATATAGAACATATTATATAATTCATGATATTACAAATTATCTGGTACACGCAATTTCACACTAGGCTTTCATGGGTTTGATGGATTGTGAAATGTGAGAAGCTTAGGAATAAATTGAAAACCTGCACATGCAACCTAATAATATCAATGGACCATTCGTATTAGATTCATTAGACATTACGGAATAACTAACCCTTGTTAAGTGGTCCAAGCCCAATATTCTTTATTTAAAAAAAAAAAATGTTTTAGTTATGATAAGATTAGCAAGTTACAATTTTGGTCTTTATGATTTATTTTTTTATTTATATAAAATTTGAATTATTTTCTTTAATTCTTATAAAATACGTGAATTTTTATTTTAGTTCTTATAATATATTTTTCTTTGATTTTTATCCCTCTATTTTTTTTATCGGCATTTTTATCCCTCTATAATTTTAAATTAGCATTTTTAATTCTTAATATTAATTTTAAGATGAATGAATACATTATTTTACCAATTTTAAGAATTTTTTTAAGATGACGCAGCCGATATTATATTATAACATTTATATACGTCACTTAATAATTATCTAATATTTATTTATAACATAAGTATTTAATTAATATTATATTATATTAGGGATTGAAACTGAAAATTTTCAATTTTACAAAGATAAAAAAAGTTTTACAAGGATTAAATCAAAACTTATTAATTTTATAAAAACTAAAATCAAATTTTTCTAATTTTATAGAATTAAAATTATATTTAAACCTTTTCAAAATTATATAAAGATTCTTACTAATTACGATCTTTATTTTCGGTAAATATATTTAATTATTTATATATATATATATATAAAGAATAAATTTATTTATTTATAAAATATTTTTTTGTGAAAAAAAAATATTTTTTTATTAAATATTTCACACCTATCTAATTTTATGAAAATTTTACATAAATTTTTTTATGAAAATTTTACATAAATTTTTTTATGAAAATTTTACATAAATTTTTTTATGAAAATTTTTTCTTAATTGGTGAAATTATTTTTATAAATTTATTTATGAAACAAATTTTCATTTGTAGAAAATTTTTACGTTTGTGAAAATTTTTTTATAAAAAATAATTTTTTATTAATTTTTATCTATAAATTTGACAATAAAAAATTTGTAAAAAAAAATTATATTTTTTTATTAATTTTAAATATCACTTACGAAATTATTTTATGAAAAAAATGAATTTTTTTTATAATTATATATATATATATATATCTGAATTGCTAAGAAAATAAAATGTAATTTAGAAAATACTTTCTGAAATGTTAAAAAAACATTCTTGAAAATACATTCTAGAATTTAAAAAGGATATAAGAGTATTCTAGTATGTACTCGTCACAATCTCCTTACCTCCCAAAGAGTATATTTTAAAAAAAAATTCTTGTTCTAGAAAAAGTATTTTTCAAAATGTTAAAAAATAAAAGTGTGTCTTGAAAAATACTTTACGAAAAGTAAAGGGAGTATTGCAAAAATTATTAGAATATCTTTTTCTATTTTTACATTTTATTAATATTATATTTTTTTATATTTTGGAAAATAATTTCTAAAATACATTTTATAATGTAAAGCACATATCGAGAGTAGCAAACATAAAATATCTTGTAATTCGTATATATTAAATGATAAGATAAGATTATTAAACTATATATAAATAACATTTAATTTATTTAATTTAATTATTATATATTTATTCAACCTAATAAATTTAATTCACGTTTTTTTCAATCTTTTGCTAGTTTCCTTTTATATATATATATATATATTTATATATAATGTTCGGTTAAGTTTCTTTATTACTCAAAAAATATTAGAAGTATTGTTTTCAATTTTATATTTAGAGATATTTTTAAATATAATAAAAAAAATAATTTTATTTATAATTTATAATCAGATCCTAATTTAAAAATTAAAACAGAAGAAAATAAAACATTGAGTATATATCATAAGTAATTAAAAAATAATATTAAAACATAAAATTATTAAAAAAAATAAAACTAACAAAATACAATAATTATAATAAAATATTAAAAAAAAATTCTTAAATTTTTTATTCTTTTAATTATTATATAAACTGAACTACATAATTCATAAATATGTAATTGTAACTTATCCAAAGATTTAAGTATAAATTTTATATGAATTACAGTAAGAAAATTTTGAAAAATTTTAAGATTATTTTTTTTAATTAATTATTATATAAACCACCTGGCATATTTCCTAGATTCGTAATTATTTAGGTTAGATGACAATATTTAATCCACAAATTTTATGTGAAAGTTTTAGGCAGAAGCTATTCTGTGAGCAACTAAAAAAGTAAGTTTGGTTTGAAATAAAGTAAGTTTGGTTTGAAATAGTTTTACTATGTTATTTTTAGTCAAAAATTTAAATTAGCTTTAGTAACTTGTCTCATATTTAATGCTGCAATAATGTGAGAGATATACGGAACATGGCTCATTATGACACTTGTGTCTCATTCGCACACAAATGCAAAGCATGGGTTGTCTTGCATCAACATTCAAGTTTCAACACAGTAATTATTGTTCTCTTTTTTCTTCCAACTTTTCTATGGCTTCATCTTCCACCATTCAACACAGTATTTATAATATAGTATATAACTGAGGTATAAATTTCATTTTCTGAGTCGATTTTGAGGGTAAGTTAAGGTAAGTTAAGTCCATAATTACTTTTTACATGATATCAAAATCAAGTTAACAAAATTGTTAAATCTAAATTCGACCACTTGTGAATATATTAAATCTTGATTGACAGGTTGTTAGGCCTAAATTGAACCACCTCTTAATAGATTATAATCCCTTTAACAAAGTTGTTAAGAGATTATTATATAGAGCTTTGATTGTTAATAGGTTGTTAGATTTAGATTGAGTTACTTGTTAACGGATCACTTAGTTAAAAATGATTCCTCAACTTCAAATCGCAACAGGTACCACAGTTTAACATAAAAAAAAAACAGGTACGACAGTATAACATACACAAGAAAAGAAGATTTGCAGTAGAATTTTCACAGAAACAGATAAGAAAAGAAGAAGATGAAAGTATGAGAAGAACATAAAGTATGAAAAGGAGCTGAGAAAGCATTGTAAAAGGAACATTGCATTTCTCTTATTATTATTGATGGATATAAGAAAGTCTTGAACTATGACTCTTAGTCACCACATTCCTCTGAACACTTAACATACTAAATTTATATATTAGGAAGGGTCCTCCAACCACTGCAATTCTGTACAATCACACCAAACTCTACAATTACTATGTTCAGTGGCTGCTACAAAAACAACAAATGTAGCACTTGGTGGGTCTAATACATAATTACACACCATCTTCAATTTTTCCTTCTTATTACTTTTTCTTTTTGGTCTTGTTTTTCTTTTTTGTTTCCTAACAAAGCAGGGGACAAAACTGAAATGTGAAAATCTCCATCAACTAGTGAAAGCCCCCTGCTACCATGCTTGCAGCCTTGGCCTCATCAGCTGGTTTTGGACTTGGCAGCAAGATAATTGCCATTATGGCACTCAAGGCGGCCGCCGCAGCACCCACCATGAAAGCCGGCAAGTTGCCACCACCAAACAAAGCATCCCAAGGACCACACACTGCAGCCACCACCATCTGTACATTCACATGTTTGTATACATAGTCAAATAATTGCATAATAATGCTGATACTTTGTATTTTATATTCAGAGTATCTTTCTGGTTGAGTCAGAAATCAAAATACTGATTTCTGCAGATACTGAAAAATATGAGTGTGATTTTTTCTAACCTGTGGTACCACGATTGAAAGATTGAGGACTCCCAAGGATAGACCTGAATCAACACAGGAGGGTTAGCAGAACCCAATTGGATACATGAATTGGCTAAATTTGAGAACAAATTATCTGATTTAGTGTATCAATTATTATAACTTAATTTGTTAAAGTTAAAATATTTGAAGTTACTTTACACATTTAAATAAAATAGTTTAATTGAAAAGTTGCGAATTGATTAACCTTGGCCAGCTCCTGAAGCACTGGAGTATATTGATGCAAGAGCAAAAGGAACACTGAAAGTAATCTGAACACATGAACAGAAAATAGAGCATTAGTTTAAGACACATGAACAGAAGAACAGAACATTAGTTTAAGGCAAGTAGATCATTTTTAGGCTTTTCAATTCACCTTTTCTCGTACTTCTTTGTTTTTCTAATTGCTCAATAAACCTCGTTTTTTATGTAACTTCACTTGATTCTTACTTAAAGAATAAAGGGTACTTTCATAATTTTTTTTTCAATCTATATTTGAATTATTATGCAGTAGTATCAGACATAGATTAGGTAATCCCTGCCAAAAACATTAGTCTGATAAGAAGTCCAAACCAAAACTCCACCAGTCAAAAGAGTCCACCTTTTTAGACTTTTCAAGATTCTTTATACAGAACTAGTAATCAAAGATTTACAAACTTGCATTCAATTTTTCTTTTCCAAGAAGAAACACTCCTTAGATGTTTATCTATTTGCATTTTTTAATAAACTTATCTCCTTATAAAAAATAAATAAACAGTCTTAAAAAATATGATAGAAGAATTTATGTATATAAAACAACTAGGTACGGCCCAACTGCTGTCCAACACCACTCTGGACCAGAATTATTTTTGAACAAATATCAACAGAAACATATAACATAAATACGAACTATATATTCCAGAAAAATAATCACACACCACTAACAAAATGTTTAATAACTTAACTAATCTCTTATTTACATAATTTTCACGTTCATTGATCTGTCATAAAAAGAATTAGAGGATAACCAGAACAAAAGTATTTGCATGTGAACAATAGATATAAATAAACAAACTAAAAAGAATATTTTAGGATGTGGAGATTAAACAGAAACGTTAAAAAATTAAATGAATAATTAAATTAGCGTAATGATGGGTAGTGATTTAAACAACTTAGAAAGAAAAGTTAAAATTTGTTAATTGTGAATAACTAAACCAAACGCAGAAGTTCAGGACACGTCGAGAACAGAGAGAAAACGTTACCGCAAGGGGGATTCCGAGAATCCCGAAGAAAACCATGGACCCAATTGTGACGCCGGCGGAGGGGTGGCCCACGGCGGCGGGGTTCAAGTGGCGCTGGTGCTCCGCCACCTTGGTTATGACCAAGGTCATTCCGAAGCCAATCGCGAGAATGAAGTTCACGATCCCCCAGAGCCTCTTCACTCCCCCAACCAAGCGTCCCAACGGTTCAACCGCCAGCGACATCAAACCCAAAACGACGGAGTTTACCAACAGCCCCAGAGACCCCACTCGCACCCCCGTCGCGTACGCATCGTCGCCTGGTTTTCCGCCGTACACCTCGCGTCCCATCCAGTCGGTGTCGTAGAGGAAGTAGGTAAACCACGCGATCCAGTTGATGGCTGTGACCAACATGAGCATCAACATCGGTTTCTTGAGCTCCTTCAACGCGCCGAACAGCTGAAAGAAGCACGAGGGCTGCGCGTCTTCTTGCACCGCGCGTGGCCCCACGGGTTTGTCCTTTACGTAAATGAGAGCCACCGTGACCAAGAACAACAGCAACAAGATCGAGATAAAGAAACAACTTTTCAAGTTGGCGCAGAAAACATTGCACGCCTTGGTCAGCGTGAAGGGGAAGATCTTGTGCATACCACTCAAATACCCTGATGCATATCCCAGGACGTTGCCCACGGCCATGAAGAACGAGAAAAACCCATTGGCCATTCTCGTCTTTCGTTGGTCACCGGCAGCTAAGTCTGCTAGGAACGCACGACAAGGTCCTTGTAACGTGTTGTTAGCCACGTCTAGGATCCAGAATCCTATGACGAACACTGCAACGGCTCGGGGACGAGTTTTTTTGGTTAAGTCGTCACCAGCTGAGTGTCCTATATCGGCTGCGTAGCCTATAAGGAAGGCGGCTATGGCGACGGTTATTGAACCTGCGATGATAAAGGGGCGTCTTCGACCGAAGCGTGAAGTGCTTCGGTCGCTGTAGTAACCCACAATGGGCTGCACGACGAGTCCAGAGATGGGGCCACAGAGCCAGATGAAGGAGGAAGCTGCATGTGGGACTCCTAAGAGCTGGACATAGGGGGTCAGCAGAGAGAGCTGAAGAGCCCACCCGAATTGTATGCCGCCGGCTATGGACGCCACAGCAAACATTTTCCGGAGTGGGCTCGGCTCAGCCTGGCTGGCCTCCACACTGAGGGAGGTGATGGAAGGCTTTGTTGGGTCATTGGGTTTGGTGGGAGATGGTACATCCATGGGGATGAAGGAGAGAGAGAAACAAAATTTGTTTCTCAGTATGTTTTGTTTTCTCTCAAGAGGAAGGACAAGAGAAGAAGAGGTGTTGTGTGTGGAAGGAAGGAGGTAGTGGGGGATTTTATAGCGTGAGGAGAATAGATTGGACTAAACTTAGACAGGGAAGTGTGACTTAAGATGTTTGGATATATTTTTGGTAATTCTTTATGGATAATTAAGTTTATCCCTTTTTCTGTTCAAAGTTAGTATGTATACAGAGAGAGAGAGAGAGAGAAAAAAAAGAGTTCAAAATGCAATGGGTCCTATTCCCAGCTTCCTCCTCAAAGTGCCCTGAGATTTTACTTTACTTTTATCTTATCACCCCCTTCAGTGCATGAATTTCGGCCCTCACTGTTACATAGAGAATCTCTATCAGTTTAAAAAATTATGCAGAATCACATCTGTAATTAGACCCTTTGAGAAAAAGAAAGAAAAGTGTAAATATTGATGTAATTTAAAAAATGAAAAATAATATCAAGTTGGTGTATATATTATACAATATCCATATATTAATTAGGGGTGTGGTATATGAGTTAAGAGATAGGACAGAGTATGAACAGAGACAGGGGTGTACAGTGAGATGCATGAGTTGATTGAGGAATTCCTGTGACTGTTAAAAAATAAGAGTGAGGTGCGTTTTGGCAACGAATATATTGAGGGAGAGTTTATTAATATTAACAGCAGGAAGAGCTTTGAAAACGAGAATAAAGACAAAGATAAACCTGGCTGGAACACGGACCAGGAGAGGCCTTACGTACAATGCATGAACTTTGTCTTTTACCACGCGATAAAAATATGGCATAAAAAGAAGAGTTTCAGGTTTTAAGATTATGTAAAATACGTTTAGTTTCATTTAAATAAATAAAATAATAATAATAATTATAGGAGGAACCAGGAATCATAAACCCCCAGTGTGAAAGGGGAACACCAAGTTCGATTTAGACTATTAGCTGTCGTGGGTGTGCGTATGACTGTGATTTGTGATTTGATTTTCAAATATTTCCAGAAAGACAATAAAAGGTTAATATTCATTAACTGTAATTTTATCTTCGAAAATTATTTTGCATTATACTTTTATTATATTTGGTAAATTTGATTATATTAAAAATATAAATAATAAAATAACGTAATTATTCACTACAAATCAGCACAAATAATATATTACTTGTAATCACATATATATTTTTTCATTATATAAAATAAATTCTTTTTGATCAGTCATCCACGTCCATTAAAAATATAATTGAATTATAATATATATAAAAGATGTGAATTTTATCTTATAATATTGGTTTAAATAATTTTTTAATTTTTCATATAATATCAAAATCTATTTTAATAAATTTTGTTAAATTTATTATTTCATTTTCTATTGAGTCTTTATCAAATTATCTTTAAATATCTAATTGATACTTCACTTTCAAATTGAAAATCTTAAGATTATATATTTATAATTTTTTTTAAATTATTTTAATTATAATTTAATATATAAAAATTAGACCAATAAATTTGTGAGTATTATTTTATTTATATATTATTAAATTTTAAGTATAGATAAAATAAAATAAACTTAAAAATTAAAAAGAAATTCAAAGATAAAAAAGGATTTTAATTATAATTTAATATAAAGGAATTGGTAAAATAAACACTAATAACTCCAATTCTCCTCATTTTGACAAAGAATAAGATTAATATTAGGATTGAATGGATGAAATTAATCAATAAGAAATTACAATACATCAATTTTTTCTCACAAACTAAACAAATATTTTCTTAAAAGTCGAATATTTTGCAACAACAACTTTAATGGAAGGGTCTTATTAGACCTTCTCTTGATGTCTTATTTTAAAAGGGTCTTATAAGTCTCATACTTTTACAGTTTTTTTGTTTGCAATTTACATTTTTACAACTTGAAAAATTAATTTAATTATATAATTAAATATTTCTTTTTTTCTTAAGACCTAAATCTTAAATTTAAGACTCTTAATATACCACATCAACATGTTTCAATGAAAAATTCTTTGAAGACCTGTCTTAAATTATGACCTTAACTAAGACTTTTTAGATTGAAAATGTTCTAACTAGTTTCAAACTTTAGTAATTAGCTCAAATAACTTAAGCAAAGGGAAAGGCATCAATTTTTTTACCACAAAATTACTTATTCTGATAATTTTTCACATAAAATTATAAATAGTTACTATTCTGGGATATTTTGGCAAAAAAATTAGGATACGATACTAATTAACGAAGTAACTTTACAATATTTTCTTACAATAACTTCTAATATTTCTAATATGAAGAGGTAATGACAAAAGAGGGAAAAATGAAATCAAAATGATACCATAGTATAAGATATAGAAAAAAAAAATACATTATTAAATAAGTAACATTATTTTTATAACAATTTTTTATATAAAAATAAGTTTATAAGAAAGAAGAGAAAAATATAAAATAAGATAAAGGAAAGATGAAGAAGATAACAAAAATATAAAAAAAAAAAAAAAGTTAGTTGAGATTGTAAAAGTAATATTGCATTTTTCCTTATTATCATCCACGGAGATAAAGTATTATTTTTTTTTCTCAAAATAATTAGACTAAATTTAATTAAACTAAATTTATATATTGTGTTTTAACTATATTTTATGTATTGAGTATTAAAAAAAAGTAAGTTTCTAATATTTTTTTTAAATGAAAGACTAATATATTAAACTTTAATATATATATATATATATATATATATAAATAAAAGTAACCTATTAAAATATAATAAATTAAAAAATTAATGAGAAGATAAAGTTAAAATTTATAAATAGGTAATTTAAATCTATTCTTAAAAATGATAAAATATATACAATTTGGTATAGAAAATAATTAAGAAAAGGATTGAAAAGTTTTAAAATTTTTTGACGAGTACCTAAAGAAGTAGTTCATCTTACATGTATATATCAAGAAACAATTAATATATTTTTTAAGGTTTCATGTTTAGTTACAATATATATAAGATCTTTCATTTATATTACAAAATAACAAAGTTATTTAATCAATATGTATTGAGATTATATGAAGCTAATTGTTTTTGTCATTGATTATGAACACTTTATATCTTATGAAAAATAAAGAATTTTTTCTATATCCAATCACAACTCCACAATAAATATCATCTTTAAGACAATTTTCCTAAAAAATTTTCCTCAAAATATTAAAAAAATATATACTTGAGTTTATATTAGGAAGTTTGTATATTCCAAAATAAAATATTGAGATTTGTTAAATTACATATCAAGTTTCAATTCATAAGATTCTTCTAATAGTAATAAAGGTTCTATTTTTTCTTCTATTCCTTTGTGATTTCGTTACAACTTATTGAAAGCAATCTTTTTCCTTTTTGTTATTTTTTTCTCGTAATGATCAATTCTAAAAAATTTTCT
The DNA here is from genome assembly GCA_016859785.1 of Macrotyloma uniflorum. Lineage (NCBI taxonomy): Eukaryota > Viridiplantae > Streptophyta > Magnoliopsida > Fabales > Fabaceae > Macrotyloma > Macrotyloma uniflorum. Next base: position 761,969 of record BDMB01000080.1, on the reverse strand, counting down.
ATTTCATCACTTCTCTGGTCTTCCTCAACCACGTTTGTCTAGAACTTAGAGAGCACTTTTATATCCTTAAGAACCTTCTAAACTTTTGATTATTCTGTTCTAACTCCCTAGAATCCTCTAGACTATTTTCATTTTTTTTTTCAATAATTATATTTTCTTCTTCTTCTTTAACCTAATTCTTTGACTCACAATGATTCAACTAATGTCCTTATTTTAATTATAGATTCAATATTATTGTTAATAAAGTTTTAAATCCTAATTTGTTCCATATGAGCTTGTGTTGTATTTCTCCTTCATTGTTAACTTCACCTTAGATTTTATCATCCAAATTATTTGACTTACATTCTTCCATTAAGGTTGATTTTGCACCTTACAAGAATTTTAACTTTATTTTTGTCTATCATTATTTTTCTTCAAGAATTGATGTTTTGGTTAACTTTGAATTTTTTTGTTGTATGCATGCAATATGCATACATTCATTTTTGTTGTCAACTACTGGAAGGATTCATGTTACTTTTCACATCTTTTTTACTTCACATAATTATTGTTAATACCATTATTACCTTCATCACCTAAATGCCTACAATTTGTTACCTTATATTCTGTTATTTGACATTGTTCACAAACTAGGGGGAAGAAAGTAAAGCCTTCTCTTCCCAATAAAAATTTATCTAATAACTTACTCTTCTTATCAATATCAATTAAAAAATCATGTTTTTCTCATCATGAACTCATCCAAAGAAAAGGTACTCTAACTCCATGAATGATGGAGTATAAAATCTTTTGTTTCCAATATTTTTGAGGAAGTCTCATGATTCTAATCTAGCATTACGGATATACTACCTCGTTGTATTAGTTTAAAAATTTACACTTCATGTGAAAATCCTTATATTACTAAAATGAAGATTCTATAAATCAATAGAAAAGATACATCTATCTTTCAAAAAAGAAAAGAAGAATTAAAAAAAAAAATAACGAAATTATGTGTCAAGATCCAATATCTTTTCGTAAATTTTCTAATTTAACACATAAATCTTGATAATGATAATTTTGTCACCTTTAATCAAGAAAATATGTTCATACATATTATTTTTACAATTTTCAAATTTAATTATATATTACTCTTCAAAAATTTTAAAATTGGTTTAATGAGAAATAATATGTATGATGTATAGTTTAAACAAAAAAAACTTACTTTATAATACATTTATATTAAAACGGATTATACAAATAATCTTTAATAAAATACAATTTAGACAAAAAAAATATAAAAAAATTATCTTAAAAGAACTATATTAATTGAATAAAAATAAATTCACACAAAAAATGTATTAAAGTTTTTACGATTTTATTATATTTGTAAGGATTTAGAGGAAAATTTAGTTTTATTGAGATGAGTAACTTTTATTAGTGAAGGAGGAAGAATTTGGGTAAATTTTAAAAAGAGTATAAAAGAAGAGCCAGACCCTTCACCCTTTATTTTTCAAGAATTTTTTTCTTTCTAAAACCCCTTTCGCTCTTGAAGAGAGGAATCATCCCCACCGATTGAAATCTTATTTGGGTAAGTTTTTTATGTCAAACTCTCCCTTTTTCGTTAGGGTTTGGAGTTGTATATGAAGGTTTCTTCTTCCCAATGATTTGAGTTGAATAAGGATTAGTAATGACGTGCTCAAGCTTGTGATTTAGGTACTTGAAGAGCTAATTGGAGCACCAAACTCACAGATCTATATTGTAAAGGAAGAACATCACCACTAGATTAAAGAAATGTAAGGGAAGCTAGTTTTTTTTTACCTATTTTCATGAGATTTGTGGTTCAATGCTTGAAATGAAAGTTGTATCTAGTTTTTGTTGTGATTGAGATGCCTGAAATGCTTGATTTAGGTCCTGAAATCACGTTTTTGCAGTTCTGCAAAACTCGTATTCTACACAATCCGTTGAACGCAAGGAAACTACGCTGAGTGGATTTGTTCTAGGGACTCTTGAGTTAAAAATCTGCTGAGCAGAGGATCCTATGCTGAGTGGAGAGTCCGACACAAAACAGAATTTGTCTCAAGTGCATGGTTGCTCTCGAGTCCAAATCTGTTCAGCGGATTTGGGTTCCATTGAGCGGATTGGACTTCTACTGAGTGGATTTGTACCTACAACTAACTTCTTTGTTTTGATTAATTTGAAATAAAGGAAAATGAAATGTATTCTTGTGATTATTGAGGATTGATGTATGATGAAATTAAATGGCATTGGAGCATGTGTTACTCCTATTCAGAAGAAGTTTTGCTATAGTGCTATGATTGGTTGAATATTGATAATTTAGTGTATAGGGATTTAGGGATATTTATGGGGTATCTAAAACTTAATGATGTTTCAAGTTATGTAAACTAGAATATTATATGATGAAGGTCGATGGAGGCTCACTAATTGTTCCAAAAGGGTAATAAGTGAAGCTATTCTAAGGCAGATTATTGGTTGTGAGGTAATGTAGGATGATGTTGAAGTGAAACAGACTCAGAAGATCGATCATTGGGAAGACCCTTGGTCCCTAAATATACCTCAAGTGTTAGTCCAAATGTTTGAAATCTATATCATCTTCCGGAAGTCATCAATCTGAATTGTGGCTGTACTTATGTATGTAAAGTCTTAGGTAGACCCTTACACTTATAATATGAATTATGTTATTTGATTTATAACATGAAAATTTTTCTATTAGGTTACCCTTTTTATATCTTTATATATTCTTGTTATAATTGTATTCTTTACACGAGAACATATAGTAAGTCTATTATGGAATCATCAGTGGGTGAAAGTAAAAAAATAAAAGAAACCCTATTATGATATAATAGACTTATTAGTAATATCAAAAAAAATTTAATTAAATTATATATTTTTAAGAAGTTTAACCCAAATTATTATAATAATAATTATTATTATATTTTCATCACATTGAATAATTATATATATATATATATTTATTAAGTATTAATAATTTATTTAAACATTATTTGAGATAATTAAAAAGTTAAACGTTACCATTTCAAGAATTATTTCAAAGATAAAACTAGATAGTATTTTGAAAATTAATTTTTCACTGATTTTCTAAGAACCGATGCATCTTGTAAGGACTAAATAATTTTCTAAGAAAACACTTGAAATGTAGCATTGCGGCAATTAAAGTAATTAAAAAGTTTTTGTTTTTTTTTTATTAAATATTGATATTTATACGTACCATGCCTTTTTATAATAAAGTTATTACGATTGAGGAATAAAAAGAAAACAATGTGTTTTAGATTGAAACAATATATTAGGAAAATATCTTCTTTTTTCTTAAGCAAACCATTCATTATTACTTCAATTTAGGTCATCTTATTAATCTAATTAATCATTTTTTTTACATTTTCAATAGCGATATGAATAATTATATATCTCATTTTTTTTAATAATATTGTTTCTTATATTATTTAAAATTATTGTAATTTTTTATGTTTTTTTTTAAATTTTTGTAAATTCATCTCTTAACAGAAAAAAGTAGAAAAAAAATCTTTAAACTATAGAATATATATATATATATATATATTATAATTGTGAAATTTTCTTATTTTAGTGAAAGTACATATCTATTAACTTTTTTTTTTTTTATGAAATGTCTTTCAATTATTTTGAGTATGCAGGGGTGACATTTTGTTGCATCAAAAGTTAAAACATTACTTGCACATTGTTCAATTACTAAAAAAATGTAGCAATTTCAAAATTTTATTACATTTTATCATTCATAATAAAAATTAATTATTATATTATAATAATTAGCTTTTATTATCATAATTAGCTAAATTGTTTATATTTATTTTTTCTTTATTTATATTATCAATTTATATATTTATACTACAGTAACTCAATCACAAATATCAATAAAAATTTATTTTTCTATACATTTATCTTGTAAATTTATATAACAATTTTGAAGGTAGGAAACCATCTTATATTTTTAATTTTTATTTATTTATTTTGAGTGATCTTTTTATTTCTTCTTAAAATAGGTCTATTACTTTCGAATCAAATAGTGTCTTTCGTAATAACTAAAATGGTGTTACATTGCAGTTTTCAATTTAGAAAAATATTATTATCCAACATAAACAAATTAACAATTTCACAGTATTTTTTCTTGTGTAGTATCCAGGGATACACGACGTAGATGCTATTTTTAGTTATAGAAATGAGTATATTACAAGAATCAATAAAAATATGACATGATGTCTAAAGTATTGATTATTATATGGTTTATTTTTAAGAGGATGTATTTGAATTTCATCTCAACTTTTTTTTTTTACATTTTAAAATATTTTTTAAAGATATTTTTAAAAAACTTTTAAAATAAGAATTTTTTAATTTGGATTTGAAAGGATTTATAAAATATAAAATTTGAATGAGTTTATTGATTTATAAAAGATAAATATAAATTTAAAGTATAACAAATTCAAAATATTAATTTATACTAAAAAGTTTATAATATTTTAAAATTTAAAAAACTAGTTTTATTATATTTTTCGAGAACTTTTTAAATAAGTGTAAAATATAAAGTTATTATCTTTAAAATATTACATCAATTTTAATTTCTGTTTCTGTTTCTAAGTTGATGAATTCTCTTCAGACTTAATACTTGTTTTCATGTAAAATATACTAGCATAACAGTTAAACATATACAATATAGCAAGTAAGGTAAATTAGTAATATAAAAGAATATGTGAGAATTAATAAACTATTCAAAATATTTAATACAAGCATATCAAAGTGTAAGAACCTACCTATTTACACATATTAAATTCACACATAAAAAACAAGATCGACGCCTTTCGAAAAATTGTATGGATCTCAGATATTTAAGACTAGCACTTGATGTAAAAAATAGGACCACGAGTCTTATTACGACCGACTAACTGAGTCTGTTTTACATCAACGTCATCCCCACGCTACTTATAGCCAACACCATATCAAGGTAGTCTCATGTAGCTGTCTTTTCAGAGCAACTGACGAAACCTCCATCGACCTCTCACCACATGTGGTCTCAATCTATATGACTTTGATCCACATTGAAGTTTTAATACCTTATACCATATCTCTATATCCATACACACTAATCTACTACATGTTACATTCCATTTACAAAATCACTTCTTCTGAATAAGAATTTTACGGCCTCACGCCCATTTTTCATACTCATCATTCTTAGATCACATCATATTTATCATCATTCAACACACCATACTTCAATCTCACTTCGATTACCCTCTTTTGGAATAAGAGAATTCACTCAACAAGTCCCAGATTCCGCTCAATTCAGAAAATCAAAATCCTCTTACTGGATTTCATTTCGTTCAACAGATTACAACCTAAGAGCAACCTATCCCTTGTGACCAATTTTACTAAGCGCACAAGGCTTACGCTCAACAGATTTTATGCATATTTAGGTTATGTAGAAAACTAACCTTAAATCCCTTGACCCAATTTCTCTTTGGCACTTTTAGATGCCTAAAAGGTTCATTTATGATGATTTTTATAAATTAAGGGTCAAAGGTTTAAAGTAGGTTTTCCTCCAAACTCCAAATCAGTCCCAATTTAGCTCCATAATACTTGATCATACACATCAATTTAGGATATATCATATTATATTTTCAAAGCAGGTTCCACACAAAATTAAATATTTTTTCAAGTATGTCTAAAAATCAAATCAATCACATTACTAGGAGGTCACACTAACATAGAATCATTTGGGAGCAAGAAAAGGCACATGTAAGAATCCTAGAAAACCCCAAAATAGCCACCCCTTTCTAATCTTTAGGGCGGAATAAAGTACAGAAAACTTACCCAAATGAAGATTTTAATTGATCCAAAGTGCTCTACTCTTCAAGAACTTCACAATGGTATACTTGGATCTTGAAAGAGATGAAGGAAGAATAAGAAAAGTTAGAAAGAAGGTAAAGGGTTTAGAGAGAAAGAAGTTTTAGAAAGATAATGATTTTTGAAATAATAAATGTTAAAAGATTTAGTTTTTCTTTTTATAATTTTTTTTTTATAAAAAAAAATTTACCAAACACTTTCATCCTTCGTTACTTAATCCTTCGTTACTTAAGTAACTACTTCACTATAACTAATTCATACTGAGTCCTTTAAAATATTTTAAAAAATTATAAATACTTTGTATCGTTACCTTACATTTTTATCTATAATCAATTTTTTTAAAATTAAGTGAATAAAGTATATTTAAATGATAATGAGTGTTGATATTATGCTAAACTATCCAAGATACAAACAACATTTGATTTTAGACCATTATTGAAAATAGTAAGTAATTTAAAAAGAAAATAAAATATGAGTGGAAGAAGTGTAGGTGTTGAATATAATTCACTGTATCTAACAAAAGTAAATTGAACTTGTGAACGAGAAATTTCAAAACAACTATTATATTCAATGAAAAAATAATTAATAAATGATAATATTTTGATTAAAAAATGCAAAAGTCAGTACAATTTATAATAACTAATTGACTATTGTTGATAGTGATTAGTATTTTTTTCATTCTTATAATAGGATTTCAACAATATATTTAAAGTTATGCTCTTCGTAAATTAGAATTTTTAAATAAATTTGCCTATTGATTCAAAAGGAAATTCGTCACATTCTTTATAAAAAAAAAGTTATGAAGTATTTAAGGTAAGTTGAAATTCTAATTGGATAAAAATGAGAAGGTTGAATAACATATAAGTGAAAAAGACACACAAACTCTTAGCCTTAAGATTTTTTGTAGGAAAACGAGTTGTATTATCTTATATAGTTGTTTACTATCTATCGGTGAAAATCTCTCAAGATTACACCTTTCTCATATACCTAACTGTGGTATCAAAACCATATTCGTTTGGCTTACGAGAAGTAGGTGAGATATCCTAAGTTAGTGAGCCAATATAGATGAGTTGAAATTCTACATTGGGTAAAACTTGAAAGGTTGAATAACATATAAGTGAGAAAGACACATAAACCATTAACTTTAAGGTTTTGAGTAGGAAATAAAGTCATATTCTCTTATATAGTTGTATGAAAATCTTCCAAGATTACACTTCTGTTATATAATATTGTTGTTTATTACCTATTAGTGAAAATCTTTCAAGATTACAACTTTTTTTTTTTAATATATCCTATCAGAAGTTTTATCTCTATCTTAAACAAAAATGGAAGTGCTAACTATCTCAATCGTGATTTAAAAATACCAAATAACCTCACAATCGCAAGTCTCAAATATGCATGCGAAAATTGAACATTTATTTTTCATTTTGAGGATCATTACCTGACTTGCAAAATCTTTTACACGATATCACATTCCTCAAAATATATGCAAGGAATAGTTTTTAGTAGTTTTAGGTAGAGTTTAATTTAAATAATTATGAAATTTTATTTGGTTCAGTTTAAAAAGTATATAAATAGTAAAATTAATCATTCTTTTATATAAAAATCATAATTTAAAGAAAAAATCTGAGTTTTTTCTATATAAAATTTTATCTTTTTTTTTTAATTTTATATTTTTCTATTTCTTTCTTTCTCTCAGCTTGCATGTAGGGATATGAAACTTGTATGTGATATCTACTTTTAAAAGATTCTTCTCTACTTGTTTGTTTAAGTAAGTATTGATGTGTTTGATTTTTAGGTGAGCTTTTTTAGGAATTAGATGAGAACATCATTGTCTTTTATTGTTTTTGGATTTCAGATTCCTTGAAACTAATAAATATCAAGGTAAGGGAATTTGATTCATTTCTTCTTTATACCTAGGTTAAGAGATTTAAATTGATTATAGATGAGGAATGTTCGGTTGAAATTATATTTTAATTGGTAATTTGGTTTATGATAATAACTTTATATGAATTGATTTTCTAATCTGAATGTAAAAACGTTAGTAGATTATTTGTACAATAGATATTGATGATATTGATTGAGTATATATGTATTGTGTTGAAGTGCTAAATTTTGATTTGAAAGAGGATATATTGTTCGAATGAGAAACAAGATTAAGTAATTGAGATGAATAAGCTGAGTTTAAAGTTTGGATAAAAATCCAAGTGCTACACGTGATAGAAATCAAAACTGAAGTTGAAGTCATATTAAGTTGTATTGGATAAGGGACTCCTACCCGAGAACGTCTCGGTACGTGGCCGGATAGGTTCCCGGTCATCCACATAACCGATAAGGAACTGGCCCAAGCCTGTCAACCAGACCCGAATAACACAATCACGAGAGTTTCATTGATAGTCACGATTCGTCATTAATGATATAATTCTACAATCAATCTCGCAGATCTCACTCTTAATGATATAATCTCGCAGATCTCACTCTTAATGATCTCACTCTTAATGATATAATCTCAAAGATCTCGCCATTAATATAATATCGCAAGGATCCCGGTATCAACCACAATCCATCCAGGTAACGCGCCTCTGCTCCATATAAATACAGGGTCTCACCCCAGGTAGAAGGCATCCAATCTTAACCCTAATCTCCATACTCTCATTTACTTTGGTCTCCTGCTTTGTATTGTTTCTAACCCTCACTGACTTGAGCGTCGGAACGTCTTCGCAGGTACCCCCCCATTCGGTCCCAACTCGGAGAGAAGGTTAAGGTCCAGCATCAAAGGTATATCTCCGGATTATATTCGGCTCGTATCAAGTACTCCAAATAAGTACATTTTGGCGCCCACCGTGGGGCCGATATATTCTGAGATATATGGTAACCACTAGAAGCATGAACAGCCAGGAGAACGCGGACAAACCCGCGGACAGCACGGCGAATGCTGCCAACACCGATGTCCTCCGCATGATGGAGGCCGTCCTCAAGGAATTGGAAGAAGTAAGGAGAGGGCAGAAGCGGAGCGCTAAGGAAATGGACCAACTCCGAGAACATCACACTCGGAGAGAAAATCATATGATGGAAGAAAATGCAAGAATTCGACAGAGACTAGAAGAAATGGAGGCACAACCCAACCGCTCAGTCGAGCCTGCGAATTCCCGCTCGGGACAGCGACCGCCTCCCCAACCGGAGGTGCCACCAGCCCCTAGTGTGCGCATTGGCGTAGCTAGCACTCGGGGACAAATGCAGCCACCCAAGGTAAGTACCAATGCAGGACCCCAGCCCGTACTTCCTTTTATGGCAGGCATACCCAAAGAGGAAGAGAACACCCCGCATCCATTCACGGAGGAGATAATGGCGGCCCACTTCCCAGAATCCTGGAAGCGCCCGGCCATAGAACAATATGACGGCACAAGTTCTCCCAATGATCACCTGAATGCCTTTGCCGCGCATACGAATCTGACCACCGCCAATGATGTCGTTATATGCCGCATCTTTCCAATCACCTTGAAAGGCCCCGCCCTGAGATGGTTCTCTACTCTGCCCCCACAATCCATAGACTGCTTTCGGACTTTCAAGATAGCTTTCACTACTCGATTCTCGGCCAGCCGACCACACCCAATGACTGAGTTGGTTCTAATCGATGTCAAGCAAAAAGAGGGCGAATCTTTAAGGGCTTTCATGAATAGATATTCTAAAATCTGCCTTCAGATCCCAGACTTAGAAGACAATATCGCACGCCACCACCTGGTCATGGCTTTACGACCAGGCCCTTTTCTCAACCACCTCACCAAGCGGCGACCGAAAACGCTGGATGAAGTGTGGCAAAGAGCCACGAAATACATGCAGATGGAAGAAACCCACATGTCGTGGGTAAACGCAGATTCTAAAGGAAGCTGGAAGGACGCTAAAAAGACTACCCCTAGTAGAGAGAAAACACACAGGCAGCTTCAACCGAAACCTACCCGATTCACTCGTTACATGCCACTATTCGTCAGCCGAGACCGAGCTCTGGAGGAAGCTATCCACGCAAATTTGATTTGCCAACCAAGAAAGATCCTAACACCAGCTAATGCGGACATGAACAAATACTGCCGATACCATTGAAATTACGGACACACCACAGAAGAGTGTGTTGGCTTGAAAGATCGCATAGAAGAACTCATCTAAGATGGCCACCTCCAGAGCAAAGAGACGAGCGAAAGTACGCTGAGCGAAGCCCGCCAAGGAAGCGGGTTACCCAGCTGAGACGAAGAACGACTTCACCACGGAGACCGGAACGAAGAGAACGATCTGGGGTCCCGGCAGAACGAAGAGAAGAAGGCCAGAGAAGAGACCGACAACCGAAACCTATCCACGAAGTGATCAATACCATATCCGGAGGGTTCGCAGGTGGCGGCTCCTCTAACTCCGCCAGAAAGAGGCACCTCAGGCAAGTGCAGGCAGTTCAAGGGTCACGCAGGCCTTACCCAAGGATGCCCCCCATCTCTTTCGCAGAAGACGACTTCAAGGGAATAGACTCGGAACAAGACGACCCTATGGTCATTACGGTGGAGGTAGCCATCATATATTGTCACACTTTCATGAAAATGGGGCTGCCTAAAGAATCCTTGCTCCCATACAAGGACCAGGTAGTCAGCTTTTTCAGAGAAAGGGTAGATGTCAGGGGTTACATTGATCTATATACAAAGTTTGGAGAAGGAAGTACATGTTGCCGAGTAGTGAAGGTTCGGTATCTCGTCATAGAAGCTGCCTCCCCTTATAACATGCTCCTCGACAGACCCTCTCTAAACCAAATTGGAACGATAGTCTCCACGCCTCACTTGACGATGAAGTTCCCAACACTAGACGGAACCATTGTAACTGTGAAAGGTGACCAGAAAGCGGCGCGTGAATGCTATGTAGGCAGCCTGAAAATACAAATACAAACTCTCGAATACAAAGAAGGTGGTCCAAGAAATAACCCAGGTAACCCTGAAACGGTTGCCATGGCAAGCATAGATCCAAGAATTGACGAAAATCTCCGGGCCCAGCCAAGAGAACAAACTATACCCGTTCCCGTTCGGGAAGACGATAAGGTAACATTTGTAAGCTCCTTAAAAGATGGGCAACAGATGGCCGAACTTGTCACGGTCTTGAGAAACAACATAGACCTTTTTGCATGGTCCGCAGCAGACATGTCGGGAATCGATCCCCGCATTATGACACACCGGCGCTCGGTATACAAAGAAGTCAAACTGATTTCTCAAAAAAGACGAAAAATGGGGGAGGAGAGACGGAAAGTTGTACAAGAAGAAGTAGAGAAACTCTTGGCTGCAGGTTTCATTCGGCCAGCCGAGTACACTATTTGGTTGGCCAATGTAGTACTGGTCAAAAAAGCTAACGACAAGTGGCGCATGTGTGTAGATTACACGGATCTCAATAAAGTGTGCCCAAAAGATACGTATCCCCTGCCTAGTATAGACCGATTGGTAGATGGTGCTGCCGGCCATACTATCCTTAGTTTCCTGGACGCATACTCTGGCTACAACCAAATCCGGATGCACTCGGCAGATGCACGAAAAACGACCTTCATCACTAAAAAAGCCAATTACTTTTATAAAGTAATGTCATTTGGGCTAAAAAATGCAGGTGCAACATATCAAAGGCTTATGGATAAAATGTTCGTGAAGCAAATAGGGCAAAACATGGAAGTATACGTAGACGACATGGTAATTAAGTCGAGCTCCTTGAGTGAACACTTGGAGGACTTAGCCGAGACATTCACGGTCCTCAGAAGCTATAACATGCGATTGAACCCAGCAAAGTGCGTCTTCGGTGTCCAAGGAGGCAAGTTCCTGGGGTTCATGCTGACCAACAGAGGAATTGAGGCCAATCCCGACAAATGCCGGGCCATAATTGACATGAGAAGCCCAAAGAACCTTAAGGAAGTACAGCAATTGGTTGGACGCTTGACGGCTCTATCTAGGTTCACACCCAAGCTGGCCGACAAGATCCAACCTATTCTTTGCTTGCTAAAAAAGCGCCCAGACTTTCGATGGGATGACTCATGTGAAGAAAACTTCAAAAGTATAAAGGCCTTCCTCTCATCCCCACCAATTCTGCAGAAACCAATACCTGGTAAGGATCTCATCCTTTATCTTTCCGTTTCAAACAATGCAATCAGTTCGGTATTAACACAGGAACAGAAGGGCGAAGTAGTACCCATTTACTACATCAGTAAGGTACTACAAGACACCGAGACTCGGTATCAACTACTAGAAAAAGTAGCACTCACTCTAGTAGTGGCAGCAAAACGATTGCGACAATATTTTCAAAGCCATAGGATAATCGTCAAGACCGATTACCCTATCTCTCGGATCCTCCGAAAGCCGGAGCTGTCGGGCCGAATGGTGACTTGGAGTATACAATTATCAGAATTCGATATCTCCTATGAGAAACGCGGCCCTATTAAAGCACAGTGCATAGCCGACTTTGTAGGAGACTTACAGGAGCCACCCGAACAGTCTCCAACATGGAACCTGTTCGTAGACAGCTCATCCAGCAAAAGGGGGAATGGAGCAGGTATTGTATTAGAAGGACCCGACAAGATAATAGTCGAACAATCACTGGCACTGAAATTCCAAACATCCAACAACCAGGTATAGTACAAGGCCCTCATTGCCAGACTTTCCTTAGCTAAAGAACTAGGAATCATCCGAATCGTTTGTCACTCCGATTCTAAATTAGTAGTCGTACAGTTAACAGGTGAATTTCAGGTTAAAGAACCTTTTTTGCTAAAATATTATCATCATACTACAGGAAAGCTAGCAGAGTTTGAAGAAGTAACCATTCGGCATATCTCGAGAGTCGACAACACCCAAGCCGACTTACTGTCAAAACTAGCCAACTCAAAGGGGACGAGCCATCATTAGACAGTTATTCAACGAGTGATCCAAAGACCATCTATATCGAAGGAAGAATGCTTGCAGGCCGAGTTAGAAAACTCATGGATGACACTTTACATCACTTACCTTCGAACAGGCACATGCCCTACAGAACCGAATGAAGCCGTGACCTTTCGAAAAAAGGCATCTCGATTCATTATGGTAGGAGATGAACTCTTCAGGCGTAGCCGCTCGTCACCATTGTTAAAATGCGTAGGTCCTAAACAAACCGAATGCATCCTGGACGAACTCCATCGAGGAATATGCGGTTCTCACTCGGGTGGCAGAACCATGGCAGCCAAAGTATTGAGAGTCGGATTCTATTGGCCCACCCTCCAAACTGACTGCGCTGCATACGTAAAAAAGTGTAAAGAGTGTCAGCTTAACGGCAACCTCATTCACTCGGCACCTGAGAAGCTACATCACATAACGTCACCATGGCCCTTTGTAGTATGGGGCATGGATATTCTCGGCCCATTTCCCCTTGCCAAAGGACAGTGCAAGTTTTTGCTTGTGGCTATTGACTACTTCACCAAATGGATCGAAGCGGAGCCCTTAGCCAAAATAACGGCTCCTCAGATCCAGAAGTTTGTCTGGAAAAATATAGTATGTAGATTCGGAATCCCGCACACCCTGATCACTGATAATGGCCGCCAATTTGTAGAATCCACGTTGGCTGCCTTTTACCAGGGACTCCACATACGCTATGTGACAAGTTCGGTGGAACACCCACAGACGAATGGGCAAGCTGAGGCGGCCAACAAAGTACTATTGAACGAACTGAAGAAATGGTTAGGAACGGCAAAGGGGCGTTGGGCTGAAGATCTCCAAGAAGTTCTGTGGGCGTACAGGTGCACACCCCATACCACCACTGCCGAAACCCCTTACAGTTTAACATATGGGGTGGACGCAATGATACCAGTGGAAATTGGAGAAACCAGCCTCAAAAGACAGTACACGAATCTCGAAAGAAACGAGGAAAGCATGAAAATAGAACTGGATCTAATTGAAGAATTACGTAACAAGGCAGTCATTCAGCAAGAAGCCTGCCGGCTACGAGCCGCCCGAAGATACAACACCAAGGTCAAGCCGCATAACATCCGTGAGGGAGACCTGGTACTTCGGGTCCGAACTTTAGCAAGAAGGGATCCTAGGGAGGGGAAGCTTGCAACTAATTGGGAAGGACCATACAAAGTAATCAAAGTCCTGATAAATGGTGCCTATCATCTACAAGATATGGAAGGGAAACTACTCCCTAGTTCATGGAACGCTAATTCCTTGAAATTTTATTATAGTTAAAAATTTTGTACGCAAATTTCCCAGCTTTCAATAATAAGAGATGCATTTCTTTTCAAAGAACTAACGATTGCAGCAAGAAAAAATCAATATTGGTTAAAGGAAATCGCTTAAATATTAGTGATGCCTGACCGAATACCTTTCGGAAACCTAGGAAACTTCACCTAAACGCTGGTGACGTCTAACCAAATAAAATCAAAAGATTAAAGAAAATCGCCTAAGTATTGGCGATACCTGACCGAATACCTTTCGGAAACCTAGGAAACTTCACCTAAACGCTGGAGATGCCTAACCAAATAAAATCAAAAGATTAAAGAAAATCGCCTAAGTATTGGCGATACCTGACCGAATACCTTTCGAAAACCTAGGAAACTTCACCTAAACGCTGGTGACACCTAACCAAATAAAATCGCTTAAAATGTTGGCGACACCTGACCGAATATATTTCGGCAACCTAAGAAACTTCACCTAAACGCTGGTGACGCCTAAACGAATAAAATCGAAACGATCAAAGAAAATCACTTAAGATTCGATAACACCCGTTTCGAACGTTTCTAGGCGTGCTAAGGAAAATTACCTAAAACGGGGTGATTTTCTTAATACGAAAGCAAACAAACGCAGGATGCAAAGAACATTCGAAATATCAACACAAATAAAAATAACAGCAGAAGAAGGTCATAAATATTCGGATATTTTCCCGAAACAAGCGGGAAACAACATAAAAATAACTTAAACATTGATAACATCATGGGCAGGGGGTTCTCAATGGCAGCCTTTTCAGAATCCTTGGCCGCCTGGAAAGGAGTCGACACTTCCTTAGCAGCAATCACCACATCTTCATCATCTTCAGGAATTTGGTTAATATGGGTCCACTTCCTCTCGTGGATATCAAATTCAGCATCAAATCTCTCAGCTGTAATAGAATCCCCTAAAGAGGAGAAGTAGACAGCCTGCCTGACCCCTTTCTGAGAACCATTGGTATGCTCCTAGATAATGCCGTCATTAAGGACTTGAATCTCCTTAGCCTGCTCGGCCATTTCAGCATGAGCCTTCTCCAACCGCTCCTCCATCGCCCATACATCATCCTTTCGACGCTTCTCTAAGAGCTCCAACTGCTCTTTCAATGCCGCTTCTCAGAAGGCCATTTTCTCCCTCTCCGTCGATTGCTCGTCCATTTTTGCCAGCAACTGGGAATTAGTGTCATTGCTCTCGGCCAATTCTTTCTCAGACTTTGCCAATCTAGCTTCAAGGGCTGCATACCCTTCTTGCAGCTTAACAGAGTCCCGAAGAGAGTAAAGGCTAAAACGCAAGAGCTCGAGAATGGAGCTCCAAACAGCTGGCTTCCCTTTTCGATAACTCAGTTTGCTGCAAAAACCCCTGGTAAGCGTCCGGAATGGTAAAACGCAAATCTTGGCTTACCTTGACAGATTCACTAAGAAGCTGAGGAGCAGGGACCAAAGGTACACTCACATCCTCAGCTCCCACCCGGAGTCTTTTCGAGGATTGTTCCGGAGTAGAAACCGGCCTCTTTCCTTGAGTTGGCCGAGGAGGAGATGGCTCCAGAATCACTACTGGATTAGGAGTAGCCCCCTAATGCGCCGCAGCACTACCGGCAACGGCCTTTTCCCGGGCAGCCCTAAAAAGGTTTTTCAGCATTTTGAAAGCGTTGGAGAGAATGGCTGCAGACAAAACAACATTCAACTCAAGTCAACACAGGCAAACAGTAACAATCAGAAAAAAGAAAACGAAAGTACCAAGAACGTTAATGGCTTTATAGCTCCCCACGAGGCACCGACAAGGGATCCGCCGAGGTAGCTCATTCAAAACAGAAAGGAAATGCCGCTCCGAAGCAGTTAAGTGCTTCTCCGGGATGTACTTGTACTTAACCGGGTTGCGTGTCCAATAGAAAGGAAACTTGGGCCGATCTCCGGCAAAAAAGGAAGACCTGCCGACCTCATTAATAAAAATCTTAAAAAGCCATCCTTAAATTTCTTGTAACTCCCAGTATAAGGCTTGAAAAGGGTGTTGACGGGGTGACTAATCAAAGAAAGCCAGCCAACGAACTCCCTGCCTCGGGTGCTAAAATGGCAGAGGAACAAGTAAGGGGTGGGGGTGATCCGAAAAGCCCCACACAATACCTGGAAAGCCTGCATCATGGCCTAGTTGTTGGGATGCAACTGGGAGGGAGCCATGTGAAGACTTGCCAGAACGCCAGCGACAAAATCGTTAAAAGGGACCCTAACCCTTAAATCAATAAAAAAGCAAGAATAGACAAAGAAAAAATCTTGGTCCGTCCCCTTCCGACCATGGCAAATGCGATCCTCGGGGTCACAGTACCCAGTAGAAACCGCTCCCTCAAGGCAATCAACATCCAAAATGTCAGTAGTTTGCGAAAACTCAAGCATCCGACGAGCGCAATCAAAAGAGGAAGAAAACTTGAGAACTCCTGGATCCACCCAGGAATAGTCATCCAACTGTCGAGCCTCATTAACACTAGACGGCCTACCCTCAGCATTGCCCGCCCCCCGTACCAAGGGAGACTCGACCTCAGGAGGGGAAGAAGACTCCGTCTTGGAACCAGACGACGATTCGGTGCTTGAAGTGGCAGAGCTACCCTGGTAATCTTCCTCGTCGGACCGCCTGCGACGAGACTCTCCAAACCCAGACAAAGACGAAGACATACCGATGTGGAAGGAGTAAAGGTCTAAATGAGAACAAGCCAAAAGCAAAACGCAGAGCAAAACGCAGAAGACGAACACGCAGAAAATACCAAATCGCAAAAGAAACAAAAGCAATAAAGCGAATGAAACGACATATATACCAGGGGCAATAGCGGAAGTAACCGTTAGGGGAATATGGACGGTTTCGGTCATGATTAACCGCATCAAGCCACGCGAAACGTCTGCACGAAGCCACTACCTCTACAACTTCCCATCACTGCACGCGCATTAAATGCTCACCAAACACCTTTTGAAACGCTCCAAGGTAAGTATGACACGTATAAAACTTCTAGAATATTCTAGCAAAGCATCTGAGGCAGCCAGGAGCGAGAACATACAAGAAACTTTCCCTACAAGTCATCTCATCCACACTCGGCCTCATGACTGGGGGGACTTGTGTACCGGATAAGGGACTCCTACCCGAGAACGTCTCGGTACGTGGCCGGATAGATTCCCGGTCATCCACAGAACCGATAAGGAACCGGCCCAAGCCTGTCAACTAGACCCGAGTAACACAATCACGAGAGTTTCATTAATAGCCACGATTCACCATTAATGATATAATCCCACAATCAATCTCGCAGATCTCACTCTTAATGATATAATCTCGCAGATCTCACTCTTAATTATCTCACTCTTAATGATATAATCTCAAAGATCTCGCCATTAATATAATATCCCAAGGATCCCGGTATCAACCACAATCCATCCAGGTAACGCACCTCTGCTCCATATAAATACAGGGTCTCACCCTAGGTAGAAGGCATCCAATCTTAACCCTAATCTCCATACTCTCATTTACTTTGGTCTCCTGCTTTGTATTGTTTCCAACCCTCACTGACTTGAGTGTCGGAACGTCTTCACAGGTACCCCCCCATTCGGTCCCAACTCGGAGAGAAGGTTAAGGTCCAGCATCAAAGGTATATCTCCGAATTATATTCGGCTCATATCAAGTACTTCAAGTAAGTACATAAGTAATTTACTGAAACATTCTAAGTGAAGAATCATTAAATTATTTGTTGAAACCAAATATTTGTGAAGATCAACAAATTAAAAAATTAGTACATGACTTTCGAGAAAATATGTATAAAAACAAAGACAAAAAAAGACTAGTAAATATGTTTGAATCAAGATTAAAATAAACTTAATAATATTTTCTAATTTAATGTTTATCTATTTTATTTAACTTAGTTTTCTCTTATGTCAATTTCATTTGTCATAAGTCATGTTTTTTTTTCTCCATTTAAATGATTATATATTTCATTCAAATACATTTTTATTATTTAATTTTAAATTATTTTTTTCCACCTTATAACCTAATTAAATTATTCAACACTTAATATTAATATTGTAAGGATAGGATATTAGATAAACCTTAAATCCACTTATTTAAGAAGGGGAGAGATTATAAGTAGTTTATTTAACTTTAATCTTCTCATTTTCACCCTTACTTCTAGAAAATTCTAACTCTCTAAACTCTTTCTAAACTTCTCTTAAATCTTTCTCAATTCTTTGTAAGAATTCTCCTTCAATTCTTTTTTTTTTTTAAATTCGAGAACATAGGGAAAAAAATGTGAATAGTAGATTAATCTTATCTAAATAAATTTTTTTCGTTTTGAGTAAGTTTGATATTCCCTTAATTTTTAGAATACTTTTATCAAAATTTATAAAAATAAAGATGGAAATTAAAGAAAAGTTATTTTTAAATCTTTAGTAATATAAATAATTTTGTATTTAGATCTCTTAAAGAAAGATAAAAAATCTTTCATCCATTTTAATTTGGGAAAAACTTGATTTGGAGGAAATGGAAGTTAATTAAGCAAAATTATTCATGATTGATTGGATAATTATGTGTGTTGATGTGTTTTTATGTGAAATTGATGAGAATTATATGATTTATAAATGTGAAAGTGTGAATTGAGTTTTGTTCTAAAATTGTGATCCTATTTTGACTTGTTTTTATTTCTAGTTTCGAAAAATGATCTGCATGAAATTTGTAACCCTAAATCCTATCTAACTCCTGACTTTTATTTCACTTAAAAAGGATATATATAACTCAAGTTATGATTTTTTTTTAATTAAAGGTCGAGCTGTCACGAAAATAATTTCCTATGAAATTACAAACCTTTTTTAGAATATTTTTGTTACAAACTTGGAAAAATGTCCTTCATAAAAGTTTTAGCCCTAGATATTAGCTAACCAATGTTTTTTTGTTTCATGAAAAAATAATTTATAAAACTTAAGATATGATTTTATTTTATTTTATTAAAGGTCATGTGTTGAGGATGAGGGAAATACTTTTGGAATTATTTTTATTTGAGCGAAAGTATACTATTTTTTAGAAGTTATTTATGTTTTAAATTGAACTAGAAGAGTATATATATGTGTGTGTGTGTGTGTGTAGATTATGATGGAGAAGGATGAGATAAATGTTATATAATTGAATTGTTGATTACGTGTTGTGAGATTTGGTATTTCATGTTATAGAAATGAGGTTGTGATAAATTATTGATGTTAAATACTTGTAGAATATAGTGAATGACGATGTGAAATTTATTGAGTATTGAATTGTGGATTCTATATAATTATGAAAATTGTGAAATATAATGTGAAATTGAGTTGTGTTGAACTATTAAGATTTATATATTATAATTTGTGATGAATTATGAAATGAAATTGGTGATGATGGTGTGAATTATGTTTGTGAATTATGACTAAAGTCACAAGGAATTGTGATGACAATGGTGCCAATAAAGACTTTTGTACGAAAAAGGGGCATTTTCATTTAAAAATTACCTGAAAGGGTTAAGTTGACCAGTATTTACCATTTGGGGTCAAGTCGTGCTTTCAAAACACGACTTCATTATGTAGAAGTCGTACTTCATAGCACGACTTATTTTTTTCCTTAAAATGTACTGAAGTCGTGTTTGATAACACAACTTCAAATTTTTTTTATTTTTTATTTTTTAAAAATGTTAAAGAAGTCATGCTATCAAGCACAATTTCATTTTTTTTCTTTTTCTTTTCTTAAAGATTAAAGAAGTCGTGTTATCAAACACAACTTCACTTTTTTTTTTCTAAAAAATAATAGTGAAAAAGGAACAGGTTCACATCATTAGGCATTTTGTATCTTTATTATTCATATTTATCTATGTCTCATAAACATTTTATACTATGTACAATTTTTTAAACATCCATGAATGTCTTCTTTATTGAAATACATGTTTTTTTTTAATATATGAGGTTTAATTAAATTATAAACACTAAACTCAAACAATAAACTCACTTTAATAAGGAATGTGACACATTAACACTGCTTACATACACTAAATTTAAAACGTTCAAATTTTGTGTTCTATCATTTTCTTGAAAAGAAAAAAGTAAAGTCGTGCTATTAAGTACGACTTTTTCAATTTTTTTTTTTTAAAGATGAAGTCGTGCTATCAAGTACGACTTCTTTAATTTTTAAAAAAAGGAAAAAAAAATAAAAAGTGAAGTCGTGTTTGGTAGCACAACTTCTTTAATTTTTTTTTAAAAATTGAAGTCGTGTTATCAAACACGACTTCAATGCATTTTAAGGAAAAAAAAATAAAAATTTAAAAGTCATGCTATAAAGTACGACTTCTACATAATGAAGTCGTGCTTTGAAAGCACGACTTGACCCCAAATGGTAAATACTGGTCAACTTAACCCTTTCAGGTAATTTTTAAATAAAAATGTTCCTCCTTCGTACAAAAGCCTGCCAAAATAAATTTGTGATGACAGTGGTACCAATGAGATTGAGATAATGGTGGTGCCAATAAGATGAGATAGTTTGTGTCTGAGATGATTGTGTGCTTGAGATGGTTGTGTGCTTATGAGATTGTGATGGACTATGAACTAAATTATGTTTGTGAGACAAAATTGTATAAATGATTATGTGTTGATTGTGTGTGAGTTGGATAGTTATCATAGGGTACTATTTGATATAACTTTAGTGTACACATGAAAATCTAGAGATATCAAATGGGGTATCCAAACTTCTAATGATATTCTAGTCATATAGAAAAAAGTATCATGTGGTGAGAGGTCGATGGAGATTTCTACTACACTTATCACTAGGTGGATTGAACCATTAGTTTTTTTTATGTGTATGTAAGGGTTACCTTAACGTGTGGTTGCTAGATGAGGATAGACATGTAATCCTGAGATGAAAAAGATTTTAAATGGATTACCAATCCTGAGGTAAAAAGACTCTAAAGGGATTACCAACCTTGAAGTGAAAAAGATTCTGAATGCGTTGTATCTATGGCCCGGTAATCTATATGCATGAGCAGATGTTAGCCTTAGAGATTAAGAACTTTATATAATTTTTCAGAAGAGTCTGTCTAAAATATTAGGTGTATGTGAATAAGTGAGTGTGATAAATGCATATGATTAAGAATGATTATAATTGTTTGAATACCTAAATATGTTTAGATAAATGATTGTGAGGATGAATTTATGAATTATATATATTTTGATTGGTTTTATTTACATTATTTTACCTTTATTGTTTTTGTTTGTAGTTTTGTTAATATTATGATGATCGTGTCTTGACATAAAAACATATAGAAATGCAGGTGAAAGTTAAGCACTAACTTCAAATTTTAAAGAAAAATTAATTTTGTGTTGATGAATAATTTTACAACTTTTAATTTATTATAAAATTTGTAAAGACGTTTTATTTTAAAATGAAAAATCTTATTTGAATAAAATAAATATTTGATGTGTTTAAATACTTCATATTTTATAATATTTTAAAATTATTAATAATATATTAATAAATTTTTTTTCATTATAAATTCAAAATATATATATTTTAGATTCATTACATATATAATTAAATTATTAGATTTAAAATTATTTTATCATAAATCTATTCCTTACTATAAGCTATAAATTTTATTATATAAATTCTAAACTTTAAATAATTATATAAATAATTAAATATTTATACCAAATAATATTATTAAATGTGTACATCATTATTAATAAAAAAAAAATATTTAATATTTAATATAATAATAATTATTTAATATTACATAAATGAAGTTGTTTTATTTAAATAATATTTATTTTTAAATTAATTATTTAATATTAATATTATTTATTGTAAAAATATTTAATATTTAATTTTTATATTTAATTATTTGTATTACTCAATTATAATTAGTATCAAAATTTAAAAACACATATTAATATATAATATAATATTGTAATTTTATTAATTTTATAAAAAACATCGTTTTATTATAATATTAAATTTTTTATTTTTTTTATAAAATATTTAACTTTAATTTTAAATTTTTATTTTTATTATTTAATAGAATTATTTCCATGCTTGAAAAAAAAGCTCAAATATGTTTTTGTCCTCCAATTTGGAGAAATTTTTTCTTTTAGTTATTCAATTTTTTAAAATATCATTTTTAGTCTTTTGTATTTTTGAAGCAGTTAAAATTTCAGGTGTAGTAAGGACCTATTTGTTATCCTATCATGCTTTATACTAAAGGAAAGACAAATGAGGTAAGAGAGGTTTAAAGTTAATGTGTAAAAGAAAAATTGGTAGAAGAGCAAGACTTCTTCCATTCATTCTCTCTATAATAGTTTTTTAAGATCTCTTTAAGACATAGTCTCTTTCTATTTAACCAAACTTACCATCTTTAACTTTCTCATCTCATTAGGTTTTTTTTTTCATTATTAATAGATAG
This sequence comes from Macrotyloma uniflorum, assembly GCA_016859785.1. Classification (NCBI taxonomy): domain Eukaryota; kingdom Viridiplantae; phylum Streptophyta; class Magnoliopsida; order Fabales; family Fabaceae; genus Macrotyloma; species Macrotyloma uniflorum. The sequence goes on along the minus strand of BDMB01000080.1, from coordinate 739,421 downwards.
AACATGTCACATCAATATATTCTCATTAATTCTGTAAAATCCAAAAGGATTAAAAAAATATTTCAAAAAATTAAAAAATAATTTTTTTTAATTAGAGATTAAGAAAAAAAAACTCAAAATTAAAGTACTAAAAATATATTTAAGTATTTTAAAAACATTGTTAGAAATTAGGATCTTAGGAACATATTCCAGCAGATAAAACAGAAAAAAATAAAATAAATTGAGTTCCTTCAAAATTTGGATTTCTGATCAAATTATGTAAAAAAATAAATAAATAGATCCAATGCTGAAAATAAACCATCTAAAGTCTATTTGAATAATTTTTTATTTAAAAAATATTATTATAAAAAAATCTTCATGTAAATTAAATAATAGTAGATCATAACTGTAAGACAAAAATAATCTAAATATATTTTTTAAGATTTACAAAACATATCTTGTAAAAATATATTTAAAAATAAAATTATTTTATATACTATTTTTGCTTTAAATTCTCTGAACCAACATCGTTAAAATTTACTTAAAATAAGTTTATGTAATAGTGATTCATTTATGAGTATTAAAAGATAAAATAATGATACATAAATATTTATATTTTTTTTTAAAGTATTTGTATAATATCTATAATTTATATTTATTATTAATATATAGATTTGTTTTGGCAAAAAATATGTTAAATATTATGGTATAAACCGAGTACCTCACCGAGATGTCCTTTTAGGCTTTGAATCTCCTTTCACAGTTAGAATCGAATGGAAGAGATACATGTGATTACACTCCGACACTCATGTGATTACACTCCGACACTCATGTGATTACACTCTGACACTCAAATCAGTAAAAAGTATAAACAGGGTTTAATATGTATTAAGAGAGTAGCTTCTTATAATAGGGTAGGAAGTAACATATTACCTAAGTGGATGACAACTGACTGTTAATTACGCGAGAATTGCGGTAACTAAATTCCACTACAGGAATTCAGTTATGGTAATTGATCGTGGGTCTGAATTATGGAACTGAGGAATGACCGAGATGTTGTCAGCTTAGACCGACATCTCCTTGATTGAACATCAGGAGATGAGGCTGATATGGGACTGACCGGTACTATCCGGTACAAATATAATTTATTTATACTAAATACAATCTTTTAAATATAAATATGATGTATTTAATATATTAAAAATATCAAGTAAATATTTAAAAAATATATTTAAATATATTTTTAATATATAATCATAAGTATTTTTCATCCAAAGAAAGAAAAAAAACATATCATAAGAAATATTTATACATAAGAGATAGATGAAATTAACATTATGATAACTAGTTAACGGAATAACTAAAATTACATAATTACTATATAAGAAAATACCGTTATTCTTATCTAACTTGAAGATATGTATGCGAAAACTCGCGTAACGTTGGGATGAATTTGCGGGAAAATAACATCATCCTTCTTCACTTTCTTCGGAGTCGGTGGTTGTTAGACTTCAAAGTCAAAACGGTGTCGGTGGGTCTATCTATCCACCAACTTTCCCTTTTTTATTTTTTTATTTTTTATCTTTTTTTATTTTTTCTTTCGGCATTCTCCTTCATTTTTCTTAATTCTTTTCCCCCCCCTAATAAATAGGATAATCACACTCTTTTTCTATTTTAATTCGTAAAATACCAACACGCGTGCTCAACCGTTTTCAGTTATTGCTTTAAAGATCTCTCATTGGGAGTGTTATAATTACGCATTCTTTTTTTAGGGAATAATTGCACATTATTTACTACTTTAAGATATTCATAATATTTTAGGTTTGACATCATTCTTTCTTATCCAATTTTTTTTATTTTTTTATAGAAAGGTATCGTATTCTGACGTGGATAGAACTTTAGTTTGGATATGTTTACTCCACTTCAATGCTTCATTAGCATATTCTTTAATTTTCTAATTAAACTAACACAAATCATTTTTCTTTAAAAAGGATCATAAAGATATATATATTCCCTATTTGTTTAGTTTGGAATTAATATGCTTACATCTTAATTTATGAAAATTCAAAACAAATTCTTCTCATACTTATCTCAAAAATGGGGTCTCAAGTTTTCCCATTTGATTCTCTTATATCATATTTTTATTTATTTATTTATAGGGAAAGATTGAAAATAAAAGAATGACAAAGAAATACAGTACATTTCAAGAGATTGATATCAGTAAAAGAAGTTAACCTGACTTGACCTAAATTATGGACAATTATATACTAATAACATTAATTTATTGATAATAATAAACTGAAATATATTTTTTAAAGAATTTTGTTTTTATTAAGAACCAAAAATTTAAAATTTATGAAAAATAATTAGTAATTTATCGTTAAAAAATATATTTAAGTCATAATTAAATCGGTTAAAATGATTCGTCTAGTTTAATTTAGATTTTAAATAAGATATAGTTTATAATGTTTAGTTCGAATTACGTGAGGTTAATAAAATATTTCTACTTTATTTAAAATAAAATAAAATTTTAAAATATTCTAAATTAAAAAAATATAGTTTTTTTTTAATTTTAAAATAAAATAAATTTTAATTTTTAGATATAATTCTTTGATATATAAATTTTAATATATATATATATAATAATTTTAATTTTAAAATTAAAATTGTTATTTTAAAAAATATACTAGCCTAAATATATGATTTGATGCTCGGGTCAACAAGGTTAGGAAAAAAATATATTCTGATATAATTTAGGTTACAATCTTTATAGTTAAACCTAATTTATTTTATAGACTATTTAAAAATAGTCCATCATATACTAATTTTAACACTTATAGTCTCAATATTATTAATATTAATAATATATATATATATAATTTTGATCCTTGTTTAAATTATATATCATATTTAGTTTAATTATTTTATTTATTTACTTAGTTCAATTAGCTCTTTTTATTGATAAAAAGTTCAATAAAATCTTTTAATTTAAAAATGTAAAGTGGATCTACCATTCCATATATACAATGTATATGCAAGGAATTATGGATATTAAAACTAAAATATATTCATCATAACAATATTTTAATATATTCTAAAATAACAATAATAAAAAAATTACAATATATTAAGATATTTTAAAATTCACCAATAATTAAAATAATAAAATAATTATTTATTTACTTATTTGATATAGATAAAAATTTTATATATAATATATTGTAAGACACCTGTAAAATTTAGATTATATAACGTATAATTTAGATAAGCTATATAACGTAAGTGTCCAATGAAAAAAATATACAATTATTAGTCCCTAAATTTGGGGATAAATTAGGTTTTTTTAAAGATAGATTTATTGTATAATTAATATAATGAATTACTTTTAACTTAAATAATAATAATAATAATAATTATTATTATTATTATTATTATTTTAATAATTAATTTACTTTTTTTTTTTTATATTGACTTGATTATCATATTTATTATACGATAATAGATGTTGATTTGATGTTATTTTAAAAAAGACTTCTTGACTAAATGTTAGTCTAGAAAATAGGGATATATATATATATATATATAAAAAAAAAAAGAATATTATTCAATAAATTCGAATTATTTATTGAATAATTTTATATAAAATTTATTTTAATAATAATAAATATGATTAATTTTTAAAGAAATTAAAAGTTAATAATTTTTTTTAAAATAATTATCTTATACTTATAATAATATTAAATAAAATATTTTTAATATAACTTTTTATTTATATAAAAAATAGATTATTGAAATGTGGTATAAAATTATAATAAAATGTCTATTCTAATAAAAAAAATTCAAGAATATATGTTATATATTTATACTGGATTCTAATAAGTATGAATAGATCAAATCCTTTTAAAGAAGAATTGTTAAAAAAAAAAAATCAAAGTACAATATAATAAGGATATTAAAAATTATTATTATAATATATAAAAAATAATAAAGATAAATTTTTTTACAATGATAATATTTATAAAAGTAGAAGATGTAATGATAGAAGATATAATAACTTTAATACACAAAAAATTCTTACTAGCTTCTTTTTATTTAAACCATATAAAAATTATTAAAAAGTTTGAGAAAGTTATTGTTATAATTTTTATTTAATATAATTAAAATTTCAATAAAAAGTATCTTATTATATGTTCTTTATCAAAGTTTTTTTTTAATTTTTTTTAAATATTTTTTTTTAAGAGTGATAATTAAAAATATTTATAATTCTTAATTTTATAAGAAAATTAAGATAGAATAATTAGAATTGAGATGGTGTACTTAATTATAATCAGATTAATTATAATAAAAAATTTTAAGATTTTTTTAAATAAAATATAAATGTACCCTAAAAATTGAAGTAAATCAATATAATTTAATTTTTTTTCTCTTTTTACCTTATTATATTTATATTATCACGTAAATCACTTATTAAATAAATTTTATTTAATTTTTTTCTTTCTTCGAAAATCAATCTATTTCTCCATATATAAGTATAATGTGAAATATTTTTTATTATTTTAATAATAATATTTAAGAAAAAACAAGTTATTTCAATTTGAAAATTTAACCCAAATTTCAATTTTTTTGAAGGAAACAACTTTTGGATTAATTCTTTGCAAGGAATAACCTAAATTCCTCACGTAATTAAAAAAGAAAAATTAAATTTAAAACATAAAAAATAAAAAATCGAAATAACTTTAGTTTTATAAAACCTAGAACAAGAAAATATCCAATTTTAACGCATACTTTAATAAATAATTCGAATTTGTTACTATATTAATAAAATCAAATTGAATACAAAATTCCTTAAACTAATTGATAAAAGAATGAGTAGAAAAAGATATTCCTTGTTCAAATAATAAATCACACATACACTTTAGTTTTTTTTCTGTTTAATTTTATTAAATATTTCAACAACAATTAAAATTTGTCACTAAATTAAAATTAATCACTATATAAAACACTATCGGCATCAATTTTAGATTGAATAAGATTAAATTGACCTGAATTAGAAATAAAAGACTAAATAAATCTCTTAGAACATTAAAAAAAAATGTATAAGTTAACCTAAATAGAAACTAGCAAACATTCTCTTAATAATAATAAAAAAAATCGTCCAATGTATACACTTTTCAAATGCTCATTGAATGATGATGAAGATTGAAGAGGAAATTAAATTAGATGAGTATTGTTGAGTGTGGACTGGAAAACTATGGAACATGCGTCAGAGTTGTTGACTTTTGATTAACTTCAATTTGACAACACAAATGCTGACAAGGAGACCAACTATGTCTCACCTCTATTGGAGGATTTTAGATTTGCGGGAATCCCTTCTTTGGTAAACGTGCTTTTAAATAATTGCGTTTTACCTACTTTTTCTTCCTGCTCCCCAAAAGGTTTAGCCTATTTCTTTTCCACTTCATCATTCAATGTGTGATACATACACTATCACTAATAAATTACAATTTTCATTTACTCAAAACATTAGGAATCTTATTCTTAGAATCTCTAGAGAAAAAAAAATTCAAATTAAAAATAGAAAGAAAGAGAAGTTTTTTTTTTTTTTTTTTTAAGAAAAAGTAACAATAATATTAGATATGTATTTACAAGATGAGTGACATTATCTTAGTATTCATTATGCTTTGAGAATTGTCTTTAGATTGTTTTTAAGTAAGGAGAGATTTGTGCTTAGTGTAAATAATTTGTATTGAACGAAATTCTTTAAAAAATTAATTCTTTCAACTTCAATTTTATTAGACATTCAGCAATGTATACTTAATAAAAAATATACGTGTATTATTTATTAGAGTTGAAGATGAATTGAAATTCTATATTGGATAGAAATAGAAAGGTTGAATAATATATAAGGGAGAAAGACACACAAACCCGTAACTTTAAGATTTTGGGTAAGAAATGGAGTCGTATTCATTTATATAATTATTAATTTATTTTTATTGGTAAAAATCTTTTCGGTGTTAACCCCTTTTCTTAGATAAGTAATATTATCACAATTCAAAAATTAATACTTACAAAACTAAAAAAAATTAAGATTAGTACTTTTTATTTAATTTTTTAATGTAATTCTTCTCGTTAATTATTTTTTTATATTTTTTATTATTATTTTCTCTTTAATTCCATGATAGATATGCAATGATACTAACAATATAAAAATAGTTATTAATAGAAGCTTAAACTTATATATAAAGAGAGAAATTTGTTCTAAGGATAGATATTTAAAATGAAATAGAAGAAGTATACTGCATCTGTAAAAGAAAAAGTTCAAGCCTAAATGTAATCACCATCTAATAAATGTTAACAATTTATAAAATCTTGTTAGCAATAGTTCTTATTATTTATTTTGAATGATTTAATATTCAACGATTTTAGTTTTTATTTTCAAAGTAGGTATTTCATGTGAAAAATATAGTGCAGCCCACTATCTAGAATAAATTGAAGCAATCAAACTTTGACTTAATAAAGTTAATAGGAATTATTTAGATAAGGATCCCTTCCAATTTATATAATACAATAATGAAATTACAGCGTGTGGGTGTTTGATTACTTTTGCTTATCTTATTGACTGTAGCATATGATGGCTGAACGTGCTTTTCAGGCTGCATCATGTACAGTACTTATGTGAATATATATGATCTGGAGTTTTTTGTTTTTTCTATTTTACAGTTAACTTGAATGAGATGATATTTACTTTTTTTTTATCATAATTTTTTTAAGTATTAATCTTATAATTTTAGGATTTAATATTTTTAAATCTAATTTTTTAATTTTATTTATGACTGTAAATCCTAAAGTTTAAATATAGTGCTTCTTCTCATTATTCAGTGTCATGTTATCAACTATTATTTAGGTAACAGTTTTTCTTATATTAGTATTTTTAATCTCTCTTTTTAATATATGATTTTTAAAAGAATAATATTTAAACAAAAACTAAATAATATATATAAATATAAATTTTTAATAATTACATCATTATTTTGAACTAGAATATATATATATATATATATATATATTATAAATATTTACACAATCTTTTAAAATATAAATAAGAAGATTAAAATATAAGACCATATTAATTTTATTATAATAAATTCCTTTTTAAATTATTAAAAATTATTTATATATATTTAATAAAATAATTTTCATTATTTTATATTTTACTAATTATTTTGACTGAGAAAAATTTTCTTTATCAATAATTATTCGTGTTTTAGTTAATTTTTTCGAATATTGAATAAATATTTCAATTGTATTATGATAAAAAATAGAAAGATTTAATGTATAATTATTTTTTCTTATGCATGTAAAATGATATAATATAAAATATATTTACATTAATAGTTATTATTGAATCTGATTCATCTAATTTTATTGTAATAATAATAAGTTTATAAAAACATGCTTTCTAATATTCTCTAAATAATTAATTTACATCACATATATAATAAATTTCTTCTACCTTAATATTTCTTTAAAGGGTGATTATTTACTTCTCCTGAAATATAAGTGTAAGGGTGAGTTTCATCCTACCCACTAAACTTTTATATAATAATTTTTTTTATATATTTATATCATTCATTTAAATTTATAAATCATATATATAACATTTTAATTTATTACATAAGACATTATTATTAATTTTCTATCATTGCTTCTCACATAATTTTCACTACTCAAGCATCATTAGCTACAAAATACATTACCAACATAACTCTTAGGTCATGCTAGTCTTACAATGATGTGGAATAACTGTTGGTTGGAAATACACAACATGGATATGCATATAATCCTTTTGGCAAAAGTATAGTTAGAATGTTAGTTAAGAATGAGTTGTGAGACTTGTGATAACCCCTAAGTCCATTGTATATATTAAGATTGTGCAGTTTCACCATCATCCAATTCCTCTTTAGGTTTACAAGACATCTTTAAATACCCTATACCCTAGTGTCTATGCCTTATCCACACGTGTCTTAACAATTTAAGATGACACTAATATAATAGTTTCATATACCTTTACCATCTTGATAGTACAAACTTATAATCATAACTCTTTTATTCAAGTATAACATAAGTCCTTCTCTTAATCAAATTATCAATCATAACTATTTTAATAATTTGTAACTAATCATTCAAACAAGTTTTCAATATATAATAAACATATTTTTTCTTTAATAATTTACTTATAATATATTATCATTCATTCAATATGCATAATCTTACAAAATAAGCATTTAAATAATATAAGAATTCTCTTCGTCATTCAAGTATTCTTACTCAAGAGAGTAATTCTCTCTTAAAAGAAAATAAAACAAAGAGTATGCCACTCTTTCGAGTTAGTCTCACTCAAGAGACAACTATTTTATATCTCGCTTAAGTGACATCACCTTCATTCAAGGGAAATCTACTCGCTTAAGTAAAAATGAGGTTAAGATGTATTTTTTCTCAAACATTCTCGCTCAAGTGACAAACAAAACATTCTATCATTCAATTTAGTTCAAGCATTTTAAAGTTAAATTTTTACAAGTAAATTTTTTAGAAGATTTCTTAATATGATTTTCCTCTAATAAAAACAGTTCAAAGTTAGTCTCTTTCTCTTGTAAGAAAACATGGGTAGGAAGAAAGAAATAGAAAAAATAAGAGTTGCGTTTAGTTATTTTTTAATTAAAAAAAAAAAGAGATTTTTTTTTCTAAGCTTCTAAAAAATTATTACCTCTATAATATATTTATGTGCAATTGTAACTGAGAGTAGGTGATGGTAGATGAGAGACCATCTTCTGTCTTGAAATTGCATAATTGTAAATCATCAAAGAAGGAATTAAGGAAGATTTGTTTCAATTTCTGAATAATCCAAAAGATTCTCAGGTATTGTCTAATTATAAATAAATAAAAAAAATCTTTCTTATTTTATTCTCCAGTACCTTAACAAAAAATATAATAAAAAGAGTGAGTTTAGACTTTTATTTCTTATTTCTAAAATAATTAAGAGATGGATTTGGTTTATAGTATATTTCTAGATTTGATTTCACTTAATTTCCAAAATAAAATTTAGATAAATTATTTTTCTTCTAATTATTTTATTTATTTATTTTTAAATTATAAATTAATCACTAAGTTAAATATTTAAATGATCATTCAAAGTTAAAAAAATAATTTTTTTAAAAGAAAGTATATATTTGTAATGATAATAGTAAGTATTTTTCTCGTGATATACTATATGCACTCTTATATTGTGTTTGACATAATAAATTTTTACAAAAAAAATTAGATTTATCAACAAATAAAACTTGTGAATAATACTAAAATATGTTGATAATGTCTATTTATTGATAAAATTACGATAGTAAAATATCCATTTATAATTTTGTCATCAATAAAATTTAATGATGAAATTTTTAATGGACATATGTCCTTCCATAATTTCTTATAGATCAAAATTTTCATTGGTATATCAAGTTAAAGGAGAGCTTGACACAATTGTCAATCTTAAAATCCCATACTTTCTATCCCTTTAATGCTTTACATCATGGTCACAGACCATGCAATTAGCTCACTCCTAGTCCAAGAAATTGAGAGTATCCAAAAGTTAATCTACTTTATTTGTAGAGTGTTGTAAGGTGCTAAAGTTTGTTATTAGAACATTGAGCGGGAAGCACTGACAGTTGTCATCATCCCTTGATGCTTATGTCTCTATTTCCAAAGCTTCACTATAATAGTTAGAATTCACTTATCAATTCATTAAGTATTGTAGAAACTCAACTTAGCAAGCAAAATAATGAAATGGGCTATTGAGCTATTATAATATGACATCAGATATGAACAACAGGGAGCTATCAAAGATCAAGTACTAGCCAATTTTGTAGCTGAATTAATACCTCCTCCAATAATCAAGATCTTGGAAGGGTCAACATGTATACTATTTGTCAATAAAGGCATCCAATCTCAAAGGCAATAGGGCGAGGGTTATCCCAGAAGGCCCCAATGGGGTCATTATTGAAAAATCATTGAGATTCACCTTTAAAGCCAACAATAATTAGGCAAAATACGAAACTTTCCTCGTAGGTATCAAGCTAGCTTGAGAAATGGGTCTAAAATTTTTTATAATTTAAAGTGACTTTTAATTGGTTACAAGCTAAGTCTTAGGAAATTTAAGCATGGGATTCGCATCTAGCCCAATATTCGTCCAAGGTAAAATCATTAACAACTTCTTTTGATAGTTTCACTCTAGCATACATCCCTCATAATTAGAATTGTTGACCAACCTACTATCCAATCTAGTCAGCACCAAACAACCAAGTAGCCATTGTGCAATTGTTCAAGAAACTTTGGAATCTCCCAATGTGCTTATGGACAACCTAGGGGTCGTTTGTGTTGTAGCAACACAATAATTGTGGATGTCCCCAACACCAAATGAAGAAGCTAATTTTGACATAATGATGCCAGATTCACCCTTTTGGATGATAATTTATTTTGAAAAGGTTTGTTTACACCCTTACTTAAATGCCTAATTAAACAACCAGTGCATCGAGTGATAGACGAAGTACATGAGGGAATATGCAAAAGCCACATTAGAAGGTAAGCCTTAACAAACAAAATTTTACTTGCATGGTATTATTGGGCTACACTACGTGAAGATTATGCTAACTATGTCAGAACTTGTGATAAATGTCAAAAACATGCTGACCTCCACTTAACTCCACTGAAACTATTGCACTCTATCATAAAAAAAATAAATAGTATATTAATATTGTCAAACTTTTCCTAATAGTTTTCCGATAGATAAAGTACCTAAATGTTTTTGTGGAATACTTTAGGAAATGGATTGATGTCAAGCCAATAGTAGTCATTTACATTGATAAATTTAAGCAGTTCATTTGAAAAATGATCGTTTGTCAATTTGGTGTTCCACAAGTTCTTATTATTGATAACAAAACTTAGTTTGCAAGTTGACAAGTACATAACCTCTATAGTGAACTTGGTATCAAGAAGATGTTCACTTTGGCAGAGCATCCAAAATTAAATGGGCAACAGAAGTGGTCAACAAAGTCATATTACATGGGTTGAAATGATGTCGGTTAGAGACAAAGTCGTTATGGTAGAGGAATTATCACATGTTATGGTTTTATCACACAAATTTACTATATAACATGAAGGAATCACATTTCCATCTAGTTTATGACACCAATGCAATGTTCCCCATAGAGGTTACTCCATCAACAAGTCGCATTCTCCATTTCACTGAAAGAGATTCCCATCACCAAAGAAGAGCAAACTTAGACACCATCAATGAAGTTAAGGAGAGAGTTAGGACTATCTAAAACAGTAAAGCAACGTTGTGAACTCAGACATAACCATTCTAGAAGTTTTCAAATTTTTGACCTTGTGTTCAAAGAGCTCAAGCAAACTATGTGCTCAACAAATTATCGTCAAATCGGGTTGACCCATACTGCATATTTGAAGTATTAAAATAGGAGCTTATCGACTAGAGACTTTAGATGACTAAAACATTCCTCAGAATTGGAATGCAACCAATCTTTATTTTTATTATAGTTAATTGATGGATATAGTTAGGTACAAGTAGTACCATCATGCATTTACTCATTTCCTTTAAAGGTTTTTTACCAAGCAGGGTTTTCCCTCAAAGGTTTTAATGAGACAATATTATTCAATAAAATGACATCTTTTGTCTCACTTTAGCTTTAAGTCTACACTTCAACTTTGAGTTTATAAGATTTGCTTAGAACCTACTTGTGATCTTAAATGATCCCATTCCACAATCTTAAATGATCCCGCAAGTGATCATCCTATGATCTCATTTCATGATATTAAGTGATCCCATTTCATAATCTACATTGGTCCTAATTTTAAGCTCATTTATATAATCGGAAAATGATAAATTTTACAACAAAGCATACAACCAAATTGTATTCGATAATTTAACCCATAATAATTTGACCATAATATAATGAGCATAATGAGTTTCAACAAATAACATTCAAAAGATAAAAAAATAATAAACACTTTTAATCACGTATTCAGCATATATATAACAGTGTACATACAAACCATTTAAGTCACCACTTAACCAAATCACATATTCAAAATAATATATATATATATATATATATATATATAACTAGGCCTCTTCATCATCCTTTTCTATGATTTGACCATGCACCAACACTTTAGTGGATCCAGATTAGTGTTAGATATCACCTAGAGTTGTTCTATAACACCTTCAAACCTTTTCACATACATTTATGAAATTTTTAGTATTGGTTGCATCCTCGACCACTAAGAGCAATCTTCTCAATCTAAAGAGCACTAATTTTTTCAACAACCTTTTTAGTTTTTTTTAAGTCTCCAATTTCAGTAACATGTGTATTTTTAATATCTCCGTGCGCCTTCTTTGCATTCTCAAGATCAATAGTTAACACCTTCACCTGAGCATTTAGATCCTCACAAATTTTCTTTGACTCCTTGATCCCTTCTTTACATTATGCCAACTCTTTCTTAACATCATCCAACAACTTTTATTTTTTCTTTTCACTTGCATGGACCTCTCAAGCACAAGACTCGAGCTTAACAACTAAAGCTTTCACTTTCCCTAAACAAGCTTGAATTGAACAAGTCATATCCATTGAGCTCACCCCACTCAATGTAGCCAAATAAGCCTCTAACAAGTTATAGGCCCGATTATGGGCAAGGGTTGAAATTTGCCTCGTGAAAAGACTTGTCTTCCCCAATGGACTTCCCCTAGTTGGCAATATCCCAATTTTTGGCCATCATCAGATCACTAGCTTAGTCATTAGACATGTCTAGGTTTATAACTTCAGGGTGAGGTTGAGGACTCACGTTCTTTCTCTTTCTCTTATGTTTATGAGTGGATTTCATCTTTTCATACCTTCACGAAAATTGCTCCAGAACGAGTATAGTAATAACCCCCACGACTAAGCTCTATTTAGGTTTTTTTTTATTTGGCCAACATTTCCCACAAGTGATGATTCTCTCTTTCATGGATAATATAATTTGTTTCTCTAAAAATACACACAAAATAGTTAAGTACCAACATTGCATTTTCTTGTTCAAAGTAAAAGGTCGATTAGTAAATACCTCCCAAAGTTATAGTCTTAATAGAGTGGTGATATCAAAAGCGTTATTCAGTTGTTCAAGTCTCTACAATGCTCAACGTCCTCCTTATTTAGATCTTTTAGTTTCTTAGGAGGTTGATTTTGGGGATAAGGTGTCCATAATAAGGGAAACCCTTCTAAAAATAAAGAATTGTCCCAAGGTTCTCAAATTTTTATGAAGCCCCCTTTAAAATGTTTGTAAAAAAAATAACAACCCTCGACCAATCACACAACTAACCGAGACCCAAAAGGTCCTTTTCCATGCTTTAAACTAAAAATAAAATAAAAGAAAATGTTCATTATGGACATGATGCAGAAAAAAGTACACAAAATATGGAATTTTCCAAACAAAGACCCAATTATTTAGATGTAAACAAACACAAAGTTTTATTTCTCTTTTGAGTATGATAAATTCTTCAACAGTAAAATGTTCACTTCTTTTTCTCTAGGTTTCATTCGATTTGTTATGGATTGGATGATAGAAAAATCAACAAGCTTCTTTCATTGAGTTGAAAGGGCACAATGAATTATAATTGTGAAAAGATTGGAAGATTTGACATTGGAAAAGTAACACATTCATCAAGACTAGCACTTCCTTTTCAAAGTTGTCGATCTAAGGGGAGGCATAACCCTAATTTAATGAAAACTTAGTCATAGAAAAAAACTAAATGAGTTTGAATTATTTTTCGGATCCTTGCACATGGGTTCATTTACTTCACAAGAATAACCACCTCTTTCTCTTTACTTGAACGACTTAAACCTTGCTCATTTATAAAATGTTTAAGTTATTTTGTACTAATGTAATAGGAAGTTTCATGCAAAAATATTACTTTTAACTCAAGGATACAAGGTGTCATCATCTACATTAAAATGGGCACACTCAATCACAATCTAGAAATTACAAAACAAGTGAACAAAAGCCAACAAGATGATACTAGAAATGAAACACAAATCCATCCATAACTAGAAAATCATATGCAAACCAAAAAACTAGTCACAAGAACAATGAATCAACTAGAAATTAGAAATGCAAAAGATACTAGAGTTTATATCACGATACTCAAACCCAATCAAGAGACAAAAAAATAAATTTTTGTGGAAGAGTTGATTATAAATGTATCTAATTTATATTTGAACAGAAAAGATTAAGAGTTGAGATGGAGAGTGATAATGGCAACAAGCTTATGGTAGAGTTTTTGGGAAGAGATTGAAAAGGTTTTCTAAAGGTATTTAATGACCTACAAGACATTTGGGGGTGGGATGTAATTTTTCTCTCTCAAAGTGTCATTTCAAATAAATACCACTTATCATCCTTTACCATGTGTGCCATGAAATGAAGCCAATAATTTAAGAGCGTTCTAGTTTAATACTTAGGCATGGGTAATAGACATCAGTGGTTATGTATGCTTACGCTTATAGATATATGCTAATATTGTTTTGATTGTTAATAAATTTAGCCTTTTTTCCTTTTTGGCCTAAGACTAGAGAGACTTGTACTGTTTGGTTTACACATCAGTTTATGCCCGATCGCGGAAACTAAGCCATGTTATCATTTAAGCTCAAAAGCAGGTCAATTACATTATAATCTCTTCGTCTTTTTGACTTGAGATTGGGGGTTGTGTACTAACCAACCTCGATATATAATCGACCTAATTGATTGGTCATCTTTGACATAAAATTAATCTTCACTATAAGAATAAACCAATTTACCTATGGAATATTTTCTTATGGACTTTTTTTGTGGAAAAAAATTAATTATCCATTGAATATTTCACACAGATTTATTTTTATGAAAAATTTTCACAAAATTTATTTGTGGAAATTTTTTTATAAATTTGTTTATGAAAAAATTTTCCATTGATTTACTTGTGGGAAATTTCTCATAGATTTGTTTGTGGGAAATTTCCCATGAATTTTTTGTGGAAAATATTTCCTACTAGTTTTTTACCTACAAATTTTTTATGGTGGGAAGCTTTTGTGGAAAAAATTGTATTTTTCATTGATTTTAAGTATTACTCACAAACTTGTTCCATGGAAAATAGGAATTTTTTTTTGGTAATGCTTATGGTCAATTATAAGTGGACCATGTGTCTCATATTCTTCAACCCATGTTCTTCAATTCCAATTTTATAGACCCACGACCTTTAACCAACTCCATGATACCATTAGATTTGTGTAAACACGAAATTACTCACATAACTTGGAGTCAAGTACTAAGACTTAAAAGATAGGGAGTTACAAAACATCAAGATAAGAAAAATGGAAATTAACAACAATAAAACCTAAAAATATATCATTAAAACCATAGTTTAAGAGGAATACATACATTGAATGCTCTAAATAAATTAATCAAAATCCTAGAAATCGTTTTTACTAGAACATAAATAAATCAAGAAGAAAATTTGGCATGTGTGTACTAAATTCTTCATGTTTAATATATAAATAACAATAATAATAATAATTAAAAGTAAACAAGTAATCATTAATTTAAAATGCTAAAATTTAAATAAAAAAATAAAAAAATTATTAAAATAGAATAAAAATATAAAATTCATAAACCGATAAACCTAATACAAGAGCTATCACTAAGTAAATAATAATCAATAACCCAATATCATAATCCTATATCATAAGTGACCTTCCATAATTTCATAACAAAAATAAATAACAATTATTCATAAGTCTAATTCAAGTAAATTCATAAATCATCACAAGCTTAATTAATGAAAAACATAAAATGGCTAAACTCGCCTTGTCATCTTTTGAAGTTGGGAGAGAAGGAATTAGGAATATCAACTTGTACGACTTGAATCTCTCTAAGAAAGAGTCAACTCTCCACAAGCAAATAACATATAAATCTAAGTTTGAAAAATTGCACTCGAGTTTGACTTTGAATTTGTGTTATTCATCCTTGAACTCTATAGTCTTACAACTCAAATGGTTAGAGATGAAGTTTTCTTCTTCTTTTTTTTTATCTATGTTTGTGTGATCAATTTCATTTATTAGTTACTTAATTATTCATTATATTTGAATTTTAAAGCCCTAGATGGATCAATGTGGCATGCCTTAATCAATGAATAGGATGTTTATAAATTATACCCTTGACTAACAACTTCTAAGTATTTGTGCATATACTTTAATAATGTGATTGCATGTTGGAAAGTATTTTAATATTTGCTTGTCATTATCAAAATATATTTTTATAATCTTTAATTGAGAGCAAATGGTTGATTAATTCTATGTTTACATTATATAATAATAATGATAAAATTATTTCATAAATATGTAGATATGATGAATCATATTTCTTTTAACATATATGTTGTGTTAATTTTGAAGTTTTTTTTATAAGTTATGGTATTTTTTAAAAATATTATCGATATAGGTAAAAAAAATTTTAAAATTACTGAAATAGGGAAATCGTATTTGAAAAAACAATTTTACAGAAAAATCGATTTTTATTTACTTTAAAATTGTGCTTTATAGTAGGATTTTTTTTTTTTTTAAATTAAGTATATACAATAGAGTTTTGCAATCTCATTCATATTGATTACATAGATTGTTGGTATGTTTTATTGTGTCTAAAAGATAGAAAAGACAGATGTGCAAAGATAATATGTGTCTCTTAATATTCTCAATATGGGTAATGTATATATACAAGGTGATAGTCAACCGAAAAGACAAAGTATCTAGAAGTTTCTGATCTTATTGGGTTAAAGATTGGGCTTCTTCTGTTTTACCCCCCTTACAAGTTGGAGGTGAGTGAGTATCAAACAACTCCAGCTTGGATAAATTAGTTGTAAATAAGCGAGGAGGAAGGGCATTTGTAAACATGTCAGCAAGTTGGTTGGAGGATGAAACAGGTAGCAGGCACATAAGTCCTGATTGAGCTTTTTCACGAACGAGATGACAGTCTATGTCCAAATGTTTTGTACGTTCATAAAAAACAGGATTGGTGGCAATATGAAGAGCACTTTGATTATCACAATACAGGACAGGTTGCTTTGAATATGAAATTCCCTTATCAGACAGTAAATAAATGAGCCATTGCAATTCACATGTTGTGGAAGCAAGTGCTCTATACTCGGCTTCTGAAGAAGATCTGGATATGTGTTCTGTTTCTTGGTTTTCCAAGAAACCAAAGAATTGCCAATGAAGATACAATATCCTGTAACAGACCGACGAGAATCAACACAAGTAGCCCAATCTGCATCGCTGAATCCTAGAACATGAAGTGGTGAATCGCGCTTAAACATAAGGCCTTTGATGGGACTGCCTTTAAGATATTTAAGAACCCACATAGCAGCCTGAAAGTGAACTTGAGTTGGATTAGACATGAATTGGCTCAGTTGCTGGACAGGAAAAGTAATGTCGGGACGTGTGCTTGTAAGATACAACAATCGACCAATTAAACGTCTATAAGAGAGGGGGTCAGACAATGGTGTACTAGAATCTGTATGAAGACGTAATGAACAATCCATTGGATTGGTGGATGGTTTGCATCCTAACATACCATAATCTGATAACAAATCTAAGCTATATTTTTGTTGACAAATTGAAATTCCAGCATTTGAAACATTGACTTCTAAACCCAAGAAATATTTAAGATTTCCCAAATCCTTCATGTGGAAATTGGAGTTTAGGATCTTCTTAACAGTATTAATTTCATGAAGGCAATTGCCTGTCAGAATAATATCATCAACATACACTATCAAGGCTGTGAAATCAGTCCCATGTTTTTTAACAAATAGGCTATGATCCGCCTGAGCCTGTTGATATCCATAAGATAAAAGAAGAAGAGAAAGTTTCTCATACCAACAACGACTAGCTTGCTTCAGTCCGTACAAAGATTTGCGAAGTTTGCAGCAATTGAACTAGGGTAGCCATGAATGCTAGGAGGAATAGTCATATAAACATCTTCAGTCAAATCTCCATGCAAGAAGGCATTGCTAATATCTAATTGTTGTAAGTGCCAGTGATTGACAAATGCTAAAGCCAAAACAACACGAATTGTAGTCATCTTTACCACAGGGGAGAAGGTATCCATGTAATCAATCCCCTCAATTTGAGAAAAACCTTTGGCAACAAGACATGCTTTGTAGCGCTCGATACTACCATCAACCCTGCGCTTGATCTTGTAGACCCATTTACATCCTATGAGTTTAACATTAGGAGGAGGCACAACAATGTCCCAAGTCTGATTTAAATTCAGAGCATCAATCTTAGCATTCATTGCCTCAATCCAATAAGGGTTTTGAATTGCCTCTTTGTAAGTAGAGGGTTCAGTTTCGGAGAAAAGAGACATGACAAATTTGTGATCAAAAGGAGATAACTAAGAGTAAGAAATTACCTTTTGAATTGGATATTCACACTTTGAAGAGGGTTGGTTTGACGAAGCAGTAAAGGTGCTACAAACAAAGTCACGAAGCCGTGTTGAAGGCTGGGGAATGCGAGTTGAACGACGTGGCTGAAAAATGGGTTGTGTGGTGGTCAGAGGTGAAAAAGATGTAGGTGGTGATGACAATGGTGAGTTGTTGGGGATTGATGGTGATGAGTTAGATGAGGGTAAGGAATGTGACGTGTTTGATGTTGACGCATTGGAAGGGGGAAATGGAGAAATGGGATCCACATAAGAGTAAGTGTTGTTGGGAAAAGTTATGGAAGGTACTAAGGGAAGAGGTGGAGTGGTGTTAGAGGCAACATCATTGGATTTAGATTTTCTGAATGGTAGAATTGCTTCATGAAATATGACATTTCTAGACACAAAAATTTCTCTAGATTCTAAATCCAGAATAAGGTACCCTTTTGTTCCACTTTGAAAACCAAGAAAAACACCACGTTTGGAACTTGGGTCAAATTTTTTACGATATGGGTGGAGGCATAGCAAAGAGATCCAAAAACCTTAATACTAGAGAAATCAGGTTTGTTATTAAAAAGTAATTCAAAGGGGGTTTTATTTTGTATTACATATGAAGGAACTCGATGTATGAGAAAAACAACATGCTTAATAGCATAGGACCAAAACTTATTTGGAATTTTAGATTGAAACAGAAGGGTCCGGGCAACATTGAGAATATGTTGGTGTTTGCGTTCAACTCTAGCATTTTATTGAAGAGTGTAAGGACAACTTGTTTGGTGAATAATACCTTTAGAAGCATAAAAGTCTTTGAGAAAAAATTCAGGACCATTATCAGAATGTATAATTTTTACCTTAGAGTCAAATTGCCTCTCAGTTAAGGCAATAAAATTTTCAATATGGATTTGGACCTCCCCTTTTGTTTTTAGTAAAACAACCCAGGTAAACCTACTGAAATCATCAACAATTGTAAGAAAATATTTATGACCATGGATAGAAACTTGAGAGAATGGACCCCATATATCAACATGAATAAGATCAAATATTTATGAGGCTCTACTAGTACTAACAAAATATGGTAATTGCTTTTGTTTAGCTAAATGACAAATGTCACAATGTTCTTGAACATGTTTTGAAATAAAAGGATATTGCTCATGTAAAACACTGAGTCTTCTGTTTGACAAATGTCCTAAACGAAAATGTCAAATATTGTTGTTATTGATAGTCAAAGTAGAGAGGTGATTGACAGAAGGAACATAAGGTGTGAGACTGGAATTTTCTTGAGTGACAAGATGATAAAGACCTTGTTGAAGCTTAGCTAAATCAATCATCTTCATTGTGCTCAATTCCTGTATTTGACATAAAAGACCTAAAAATGTTAATTTGTAATTGAGACAAGAAAGAAATTTTGAAATGGAAAAGAGATTAAAACTAAAATCTGGAACATAAAGAACATTATAAATTGTAAAGTTTGGAGCAAAATGAACCGTGCCAGAATAATGTGAAGTGACTGTGGACCCATTGGGTAGATGAATATTAATGGGTTTTATTTTTTAAAAAACTTGAAAATTTGTTAAAGAACAACTAATATGATCAGTTGCTCCAGAATCTACAATCTATGATGAAGAATTATATAATGAATTAAAAGAGAGGATATGAGAAGTTTGTGGTGTGATACTGCAAAAAATAACAGACGAGTTACCACTAGGACCAGAAAATGTATTTTGGTCCTTTTGAATGAGGTTAGTCCGAGTGGAAGAATGAGGCTCAACGCTATGGGCACCACTTGTCCCTTGTTGGAGTAAAGACATCAAATGTTGGTATTGGCCCTGAGTAATGTTAAGACTTGATCCATGTTGTTGCACAATAAGATTTTGCGACAGAGAAGACTGGTTAGTGGTGCTAGTGTAGTTAACAGAGGAGAAACTGTCAGAAGAAGAACCGTTATTGGGGTTGAAAGATGGACTTCTCGGATATCGTGGATGACTGGGAGGGTAACCATGTTTGCTAAAACAAACATCAATGGTGTGCCCTGTTCTCTTACAATAAAGACAAACTAGATCTGACTTGTTGGGTTTGACCACCACTACGTCCACCATCGCAATTTTTACCATTTTCAGAATTAGAGATTATCATGATAGCAGAAAAAGGATATCAACAGAGCTCTAGGGGGAGCTCTAATACCATAAAAGATAGAAAAGATAGATGTGCAAAGATAATATGTGTCTCTTAATATTCTCAATATGGGTAATGTATATATACAAGGTGATAGTCAACAGAAAAGACAAAGTATCTAGAAGCTTCTGATCTTATTGGGTTAAGGATTGTGCTTCTTCTGTTTTAGTATCGTATATTTATTAAAGACGTACATTAATTTGGAACTTAGTAAAGTCTAAGACCTAAAAGAGTTCGCCATCACACCAAAACCAAGACTAATCTTCTACTTTTTATAAATATTTGTCAACGAAAATTTATACCGTCCCACCAATAAATCTGATAACTCTATATTATTATTCTTGAAGAAGTTCATTGATAGAATTGAAATACACACAAATATTGGGATCAATAAAATAGCTAAAAAAATCTATCTTTTTAACTTCGTTAAGATAGTTAGGGTCATAGTTATGGTTGATATTATTATAATTAAAATAATTAAAAGTCGTATTTTGAAGTAGAACTTCTTTATTTATAACGATTTTTCTGGTAATTTAAAAAAAAAAAATCATATATTAAATATTTAAGAAAAAATTTCACGTAAAAAAAAAACCTAACTTTGAGGGCTAAACGCTAATAGGATTGGTTATTAAGAATTTTTGAGTCGATCATGCGGACTTTATTAGCTTCTCATTCTTTTAATTTTAATTTGTGATTAACTTCTATTTTTTGTAGTGGCAAAAATGAAATTTTAAACTCAACCCAAATGAAATCCAAAAGCAATACTGCATGTTTATCCACGTAAGTCTTTTAAAAGTAAGTTCAGAATGAATAAGTACAAATGAATTTCTTCTTCAAGAATTCATTGAATGTACTTTTGAATGGAAAAACAACAATCAAATACCATGATAGCTATAATCCCTATCCAAATGCTACAATTGTGATCCTTAGATAAAATGAATGTCCAAGGGGTGTGAAAACCTAATATTCAGACGCATTCCTCTATTCATGGAGACAGTATCATGATTCTGAACATGCTTGTGTATAAAGAGTTGCTTTCATAATTAAGAAGTACATTATGTAGAAAGTACCAACTCACACGTCATTCAAATTTGAGTGTTTTGCGTAAGATAATTTTTATTCTCTAGCTTTTGGGTGTTGGAGAAATAAAATGAAAATCTGAGGATGATGATGACTAAGAACTCTGTTGATCGTGGATGAAATTGTGGCACAACGTTGGTAATGGGCGTGGCAATGCAATTAGAAAGTAATATAATATTATTATGGTGGAAAAATGAGTTGGTGTCATTTAACATTGTGAAGTTCAATGATAAGGAAACTGATGATCGTGGAATGAATATATGGATACAAGCGTACGAAAATGTAGTGGATCGAATTAGCAATGATGTGAATGGTAATGACTTTGAGGGTTATAGATTCAATGATATCAATGAAGAAGAGACACTGAATTACTAGTAATGGTGGTGTCATTTTCTAGCTACCATTATTTTCTTTCTTCTCCTCCAATCTTTTCATACTTTCTTTTCTTGTTTCTTTATCTTTAAACTAAATTACAAATATAATTATATAAGTTTCTCTCTCTATATGTAATAATTTTATATTTAATGTCCGTACTTAGAGAATTAGATACATTCTTATCTTGTAAAATTGTAAAAAAAGAAAAGAAAAATAGTTCTTTGATATATTCAACTATTTCTGTATTCTTAATTTAGTTTCTATGTATGTATCCTTTTTCTTTTTTTTATCTTTGTATGTGTAATTCTTTTTTATTATTTACATGCAAGAAGAATAAAATAAGAATATATTACATCTATATTAAGTAGTTTGACGTTTCAAAATAAGGTCTTAGATTTGAATAGTATAGGTAAGAACACAATCAGTTAATAAAGTTTTACCGATTTAATAATTTTTATATATAAGGAAAAAAATTGACAACTCATATTATCTCAAAAAAAAAAAGAAAATATATATATATATATATATATATTCAATATGCATGTTATTTTGAGTAAAAATATATTCTAAATATTTTAATAAAATAAGTGATAACATAAGAACATAAAGAGAAGAAACAAGGGAAGGAGAAATAGAATATCTGATA